>JAJEKV010000007.1:6019525-6309046 GCA_021234155.1 Isoetes taiwanensis
TATGGCGGATCGGATCATGGCCTAGTGCTTCCGCCTTAGCTTTGCATTAAGAGCGTAGTGCCGCCTTAAAGGGATTCTTCCGCTTTTACTTCAGAAGGATTCTAAGGTAGAATCAACACTCTAAGAGACCACTCATGAAGGAAGAAGATATAATAATTTCAAGGTCGGAATTTACAATCGGGCTAGAGACTAGTGGTTCCGTAAAACCTGTTATACAAGACAAAATCGCTTTTCAAGAAGCTAGATTTATCCAAAGCTTTAACATATGTACAAAGATTTTAAGGTAGAAATCGACCACTTGACTCTGTTTTCATCTTGATTGAAATGTTCGACATTTTGACGGATTTACATGGTTATTCGAATATAATGAAGATACAAAGATTTCTATGTCAAAAAATCACTCTATTTTTGGGCTTATATCAATAATATACACAACCAGTTATAAGGTATTGGGAACCAAATTTATTGCTTTCTAGATTATATAAATTGTTGAATCTATTTTATCTTGTAACAAGTAGAATGCATGGTAGCATAATGGCAAATTTTGACGCTTTAGTCAGACAAAAAAAAAAAAAAAGACTCAGGCTTTCTAGAGCATTAAATTGACCATGATATGGAGGAAATTGGGGAATCCAAATTATATGGAAGTGGAGGAGGAGTCCAAATGGAGACCAACGATGACAATCGTGTCGAGATCTTATTATGGGTCTACTGCTTTTGGTTTGGAATAAAAGTAATTATGATCAAGTTATATAAAGGCCGCATGAAAATATAAAGATAGATAAGAGGCGTGAGGATATTCTACTTTATGGTTTTTATAAATTTTCCTTCAGAAGGCTCCGGGAGTTTGTATTTTGCACGTAACTCATAATGAGCTAGTAAGTGATATATTGGCTAAACGGATAAACGGCGATGCATATAATTAGATTCAGATCCATTTTCCCTTGGATTTCACCATAGTGGGCGGCGGAAGTTTTATACAAAGCATTGACACTCGGGTTTTCCACATGCGCACCCTATTTCGCTAACATCGTTCTGGCTGTGACGGGTGGCATGTACCGCTTTTCTACTTGATTTGGGAATTATTAATTCAAGACTAGAACAAATGATCATCATCATGCTCACATATGGTTTATTTTGGATTGTTTCAAAAAAGAAAAAATTAATCTCCATTTTTAGATAAAAAATATTTTTATGCATTTAACAAGGTATAGATCCCAAAAATAGGGAGGTTGTTAAAGCAAGGTAATCGCCACAAGACACACACACACGCCTCTACTACCAAGATGTTCCCTTACGATGCACATTCCAAAAACATTCTATTTGGATTTTTCAACATTTAAAAAAAGATCCATTTTTAGATTGAGGTGCTTATTATCTACCGTGTAACAACCCCCTTGTTACCTCAAACTTTATCTTCATCAGCCATTGATCTTTGTGTCATAGAATGTTGTGGATTCCACACCACAATTCTCAAGACTACTTTATTAATCCCACGGTCTCCTCAATTAAAACTGCTTTACATCCCTTCTTTGTCTTATGCAAATGGTCCATTAGGTATATACCAACGAGGGATCGATTCCTCGAGATAAAAATCACAAGCACCTGCACCACACATTCTCCTTGGAAAGATGCTCATGAGGCACCTACTTTTACATACTCCACACTTTGGGCTATTCAAAGTGTCCACCAAATTTCCTATATTTGAAATGTTGTTAACAACAACAACTTTCAACCTCCCTCGGGTTTCAATCACTTGTTGTGTGAGATTGCTTGCCTCCCTATGTATCATTGGTTGAGGTCTAGTCCAATAGTAGCATCATCACTTCACTCAAAGTTCGCATACTTTGTCAGATACTCATTTTTAGACAATTGCGCCATATACTAGCAATTGTCCTTTTCCATTCTAACGGGCTTATAAGATGCCTATTCTCATCTTTCATTTTGACCTCAATTCTTTTGATCTTTGTGTAAAAACTACGTTTTGCACTATTGTCATGTCGCCAAAATGGACATGAATGCAAAATTCATTTCCATTTCAGAGATCAATCATCCAACATCACGTTTTTTTGTCTCTATTCGGCTCCTTGCCCCCAATAGAAACAGGGGATGCACTCCTTCCATTAACTTATAACACGCATGATGGATATGTATTTGACCAACAACATTGCTGCTACACACCTGGCCACGTTTCATCTTACTCATGCATAGACTTGCATTTATGTTGTAGATCTTACGGTTAAGTCTCCTTAATGAAACCCAAAAATTATAATGTAATTTATGATCCCAGTTTATGGATCCGATATTTTTTATAATAACCTTCTCGCCTCCATGAATAATATCCCATTCAAGTAGATACAACGCTCTATGCCTGACCACCATTGTTAGAAACTTATATTTTAAAGCAATATTCGCTTTCAATGATGGACATTTATAATTTTAGATTATACCTTGTACGCCACCTCCGTGAATGTTTTTGTATGACAACAACATATGCTTATTTCACCAACTATATGGTGTTATATATATAGAATATCATCCCAAGTTGCATCGTATACCACTTTAGAAATGAATTTTACTCCACAGCCAACATAATGTATTTGTAAAATGTTAGATGAATTCTCATCATTATATTCCAGATATGTCTTATGACCATTAGCTTCATGCCTTTTAACATTTCCAAACCTTATACTTCTCTTTCGCGAGATTGTGTATATGGAACATTCTCGGGGAATTGCTATGTCGCGTTCTCGCATAACATCGCTTCGATAGATTAGGATGTTGACATTGCCACAGACCGCGAGGTCGTGATTTTGCATAACATCACCAGCCGATTAACCGGATGTTGGTACTGTAAGCACGCAGACGACCGCCTCCCAGCGCCCCAGTTACCATTCTCTCTAGCCCCTAGCACTTTCTCTAGGCCCCTCTCACCTCCTCAATTTTCTCTCTCTTCTAGTAATTTTCTCTCTCTCTAGTCACTTTCTCTCTCTAGGCCCTCCTCCCTGACCTTTATACTTCTCTTATCTTTTTTCCTTCACAAGCCAATCTTCAGCCTTCTTATCCATTCTCCTCCCCTCGCCTATCTCTCTAGCCTTCCTCCCCATCTTCTCCTCCTCCCTCGCTTTTTTCAACATGACTATCGGGCCTCTGGCGACTCCATGGCGCTGGCTAATGGCAGGTTCCCAGATCCTAGTCAGTTGCCGAAGCTAACCAGCAGAAGAACCCCGCAGAGTAGGTCGACAATAAGATCGGGAGATCCGTGAGCCCGAAGCAACCATTGCCCAAAGTGGCGGCCTCCGTGCTTCCAGTCCATGAACACACTGCGACAGCGCACGAATGAGTTGGCCCGGTGAGAGATTCCAAGCAGGCCTAGGCTCAGGCTCGAGCGTGAGGCGCAACCGCGGGGACAGCCAAGCGCCGCGTGCCCCTGACCCGCGGTGCAGCCAAGCGGTGACCGAGGCGCGCCACCTCCTCCATCTTGCACACCGCACACGCCCCTCGGCGGCCACACTCCGGCCAGCAGTCCTGCTGGGACAACTATTGTTGCCCCTACGACTGATGAAGCGGCCGGGAAGCGAGGGCCATGGCCATAATGTGGTGAGTGCGTGGACTCGAGGAGGCGGGGAAGATCTCACCAAGCGATTCCGGATGAGATCCTATCTCGAATATAGCATTCCGGGATTGCGGTACACATTGCTAGAGCGAGCCGCCTTTGGGGCTCAACGCCTGAATCGCCCGGGCTGTTGTCACCTTCCACGGTGGCGCATATGCGAGTACGGAGGCCATCTGCGCCGCAGTAGACAATCAAGGGAACCGCTTCAGAGGTTGACCAGATTCACCGATGCAAATGAGTCCCACCGCAGCAAGCTGGCCTGTGTCGTGGACGCCCGGCCGAGGAGGGGGCTGCAGGCCTTGTCCGGCAAGCTTCGCATTTTCAGGCCGGCCGCTTACCGAGGTAGCCGGCGGGCACGCGCCAGCGCCGCCGCTCCCCGCCGCTGGCCGGCCAGCCGCCCGCGACTTCTATCGTGACCTCCCGCCCCACCGCTTCGACACAAGCCAGCGCCGGGTGACACCGCCCCGCAACAACCGGGCAGACATCGAAGGCCCACATCAATGCCAGCAAATAGAACTGCGGGCTCTCCTGATGGTGTCTTGAACCGTTTGGTTTCCTCGTAAAGGGCGAGTCTCAACTCTATTGCACCGGAGTATGGATCTCATTTTCCTCATGGAACATGGGAGCATGCAGGGCAATGTACTACCAGATCTCCTGTGCTATTCCTCAGATTTCGGTGTTCAATGAGTGCACAGCAAGCTTAGGGCATGGCGGGTTGCTCCTACTACCGCGGCAACCTTGAGGCACCTCACCTCGTTGCACAAAAACGCATGTGTACAATCACTACTTGTGGGTGCGCTGGCAAAGATGACAAGTGGCATACCCTCCCTCATAGCAAAGATGCTACTTTCCCACATGCCGAGCAACTTTTATAACACTCTATTCGATGTGGATCGATTGGAGCCTTATGTCGATCTATATGATGACATACAAAGAAAGACAAACAGTTGGACCATGGTTATGTTGCTTCGGCGACTTTAATGCACGCGGGGAGCCGAAAGCAAGGTCAAATTTGAGCCCCGGCAGAGGACGCCTTGCGCTTGAACCCCGCAGAGGTGGTTTGGTCAAGGATATCGATGACGGCCATATTTCCGGCTATGGCCGGCGATTCTTTGGCCGGGTAGGTATCTTTGACCGGTTATCCATGTGGGGTTGGTGCAATGGCCATCTTCCACCACCGCACTTGTAGACAGAGAACCAAGGGGCGGCTCGGTGTGGTGGATTATCCGCGGTTGAGGAACGGGGTATGCACCTGGTTACTCATTTTTAATCGGGACAGACACTTCGGGACGAGGAAGTAGACTCACCACCGCCCCCTGTTCATGCATCTCCAGTGGGAAGCTCCCCCTGCACCCCAATGCCTCAACACACCGGTGCCCCCCACTGCGCTGGACTACGACTGCCACGGGGACCTATGCCCACCTGCTTGAGCATGATCCAGCGGGATACCGCAACTCCCCCCACACTTCAAGAACACCGCTGGTGACTCACACCGCCGGCGGGCCCGCGCAGAAGATGCTTTGGGAGAGGCCGCCACGGCAAGCCTCGAACACCACCACCTTCCCCCGCAAATGAATGGTTTGATGATGAGTGTCGGAGATCAAACGCACACTCGGCAAGTCACTCATCCCATCTCTCATGTGCCCGCCGTCACCAATACCGCCTTTCTCAAGAACAAGAAGGCGGATACCTCGCAGAGCATCAAGAATGTGATGTTTGGTCTCCTGGCCTAACACCCCAGACATTCGAGAAGGGTCTTGAGCAAGCCTCGCATGTACCACGTGAACATCACCTGAAAGCAATGGGTACAAAAGATTTGCAATTACCTTGATGATATGACGGCTTCTAAAACACCCGGGCCTCTCCATTGATAGGCATGGCTCGGATATCACAGAGGGGGATGTCATCATGGGCCTACAAATGGGGCTAATGGGAAGGCAAAGCAGATTTAGATGGCATGCAGCAGAGCTTCGGGGAATGGGCGGGCCTCCACCGGTGCCCTCGCTTCTCCAAAGATTGTTCAATAAAGCATTGCGAGAAGGCTTCCCCACGAATGGACCACTAGTAGAGTAGTGCCCATATACAAAAGGGGACCCTCAATGTCCGCCAACTACCGTGACTATTATGGTCAGCTCTCTCTTTGCAAAATCGCTATCGCATCCTTGAGCAGCGAGTCGACAATATGGGCGTAGGAAACGGAGGTGAGAGATTTTACACGTGCAGGGTTTTCGCCCGCATATTCCACCATTGATCATATCTTCACTCTGCATTGATTGAAGATAGCGGAATTGCCGGCTAACCTGCATTACATTTGTTTCGCGTGGATTTTGCAAAGGCATTCACACCGCATTCTCCAATGCTGGTACGCCATTGGGGCAGCGGGGACCCCCGACTTGCGTGACCGCGATATATAGGTCGTATGAGGCATGCTCAGGCCGTATCACATCAGCAGCAGACACCGTGACCGCAAGAGCATTGGAGTGCGTGGTTGCCCCCTCCCCCCCACACTCTTTGGCCTCAGACATTGATCACTTGGAAGATTGGCTCTCGAGCATGGAGGTGCTGCCATTATATCATGCATCACACAATCCCAAGAACTCATATATATGCCGACGATGTCAACCTCATGGCCTATACCCAGGAGGACATGCAACGCCACTGATGCTCTTGACACTTTTTGCCAATTCAATCGCATGCGAAAGTTAACTTGGCTAAAAACTAGGGTGTCTTTGCTAGTTGCATCATCCCGTCACCAAGGCTTCCCACATTCACTTACCGGGCAAGAGGTAGAGGTGGCTCACCTACAAGTACTTGGGGATTGAGTTCTCAACTACCACCCATTGGGATGCGGCTATCGCCGCGGGTCACCAAGGGGTTGGAAAGCACTATATGCCATGCGGAACAATGCCTACCACAAGGCAGAGTTGTATGCCCGGGGTCACCAAACATTTGTTTCGCCTTATTGAGCCGGCCCTTTGTATGGGGCGTAAGTTTGGGGTCCTGATATCCCTCAACACCGGAATGACCTCGAGCAGGTGCGTAAGGCCTTCTTGGCACGGGCCCCGGGTGAAGTCCACAGCCTGCATTGCATCCTACTCCGGAGACAGTGCTTTCTACCCCTTCAACGGGGCTGCATTGGAACGCCATATCGCTTACTTCCAAAAGGTGGTCGCTATGGTCGATACACGCTGTGCCCCGCCTTGCTTTGCCACGGCAATGGGTCCCCAACGCTGAAATCCTCTTTGAAAGACAAGGGGCTTCGGTTTCTCACAAATGAGGTGCGAAAAACAGATGTGTCCGTGTCAGACAAAGAAAGATCGCGAGGCACTTAAACTATACCTTGATGCTACTTTCCTTCAAGTTTCGTGGGATGCGAGGCTCGACACATGTTGTCGGGTACACCATCACCAAGAAGTCAATCCTAGGCTCACAAGAGGCCCCCCACCCGATTGTGTACCCAAACTACCCATGAAGAAACGCAGCTTATAGCTTCCATTCGCGACGGGGCACATATCGCCCGCGATTGAGACAGGCGCTGGGGCCTCGTGGAAGCACGTGAGCAAAGGCTTTGCGCTGTTGCCACCAGTATGCCATTGAGGATGAATGTCATACCCTCCGCACACCTTAACATTTGCCCATATCCCAGAGCTTATATGTTCGACATTAGTGCCCGCCAGCCGCTGCATCGCCATTATTAGCATGGCGGGTTTGTTGGGGTCATACCTCCAGGAGGTTATGGATGCACCTGACTGCTTTGTGTCCTACTTGACTGAGATGAACTGTCCTATGCAATTGTATAGTGTGCCAGGAGGCTTATTATCGCTAAGGTTTTTCCTCTAAAACCCTTCTCGTATGGGGTTTTAACTCCCGTCGGGTAATATGCTTGTCGCTTCTTTTGTTTGGGTCCCATAGGCCAATTGGTCTCCGTGGACGCTAAAACCTATTCTATTCTATTCTATTCTATTCTATTCTTCTTCTAGTTCATGTTCTCGCTCAACAATTCTCTCGTAATTATGAATTGCACATTACAAGTAATTTCAAATTTGATCACTTTGAAAATGACAAATTCTCGGTGTTACTTATAATCTCACACCACTTTAAGAATAGAATAGAATGTGTTTTTATCATCCACTTTTAAGGAGGGGAGACTTTACCTTTGCTGTATGTGATGTGTGCTACCAAAGAGCAAGAATAGTCTTTGATGATGAGGACAAAGATCAATTCTAAGGTGGGAGAATGTGGACGCTCCACGATTTATATGCTATAACGCATAAAGACATGGCACATCACTAGAAGTATGTAAGGGTTTGTTGACCATTTACGTGTTGGACTTAATAGGTAGTACATTACATTGATTTTAGGCATAGTAATTAACGCTAGCCCAAACCCTAGTTCAAATTCTGCAAAATTCTAATTTTAGAGAGGCATATATTAACCCAATTAATGACTAATTCAATTAGCAATTAATTATCAATAGTTTAGTTTAGGAAACTACCACCCAGCCCAAATAGATTGGGCAAGGAAGAATTGCCAAATTTGGTTCAAAAATTGGTCTTTATCCCCATTTTGCCCCAATTCAATTTGGAGCCAATTGGAGGAGGAGGAGGAGCCTATTCAACCGGGATGGGGCATGGAGAACCCGAGGATGTGGGATCTAGCTTAATTCAAGAAGAAGATGAATAAAAACAACTAGATTTCTTGTGAATAGAAGACATATATATACCCCCGTAAAGAGGGGAAACATATGCAACAAGGAGATGAAAAAATGATGGGGATAGTAGAAATGTAAGGAACTCTCTCCAGCTTATTATTCGCATATGTAATAGAACCACTTTATCGAGAAGTGCTTTCCTTGTCCTCCATCTTTGTCAACAACTTCTTCTAGAATAATTAGAGCTAAATGTATGCCAGCTTCATGCCCACTTGGCCACCAAATGGCAAAGTGAAAAAAGACACCCATTTTGGCCTCAGAATCAAAGATCCATGTAAGTTCCAAGTATTTGTGCATGTGAAATCTCCATCATTTCTCGAAAACCACAACTCAATATCAATATAGAATAAATGTTTAAAGCCATAAAAGAACTTTCATGGACCTAGACACCTTTAAAACTCTAATAAAACTAAGATATAAGTAATGACGTGAAATGACACTTTGAAACGGCAAGATGAGATGCAGCATAGTCGTAATCGCCATTACCTTTTTCCATAATATTGCCATAAAATTAGTGCATGGGATATGAGCTCATAGAAAGCTCAATACTACAATACCAAGCATCATGTTATGCTTCATGCTCTACCATTTCATGCTCCCAAGAAAGTGATCCGAAGGCAAATTTTTAGGAATCCCTAGCCGTAGGATTACAAAATAAGAAAAACAACGATAAAGATAGATCCATGTCATATTCGACATGATGTAGCAGCATGTGGGCAGCTAGATTTTGAGGAATTGTTGGAGGGGGTTAGGCAAGCAAAGCAAAAAGAAAAACAAAAGACAAAAAGAAAAAGCTTTTTATTTCCTAATATTTCATGTCCTCACCGCAGATCCATCCTCGACATCCATTTCACCTTGTTATTTGATTGGCCAAATCACATTATCCAACTTCCATGCACTCTACATTCCTCCATTGCCATCATAGTGTTCCATACAAAAAAAGATAGTTAAATTGCTAACCTTCTGCAATTTTTCCATTTGCGCCATCTACTAGATCTTCATTATTGTCATATGTGCATTGACTAGCTTCCTTCCAATTCAAAGCACTTTGCTCTTTGCTATTTCCTTTTTTCCAAAGAACATTGTTGTCATCTCTACCATTTTAGTAGTTGGTCATACTAATGGGGTCATATGTTGTCCTTTACTGATTCATCCGCTTGTCACTTCCATTTCCATCCTTCTAATCTTGTGCCTAATTATCACCAATATTCATATCTCCATGTCAATGCTCACAAATCCATTCACTAGTGACATATAATAATACTTTTGTTTTCCATGTGCGTGTCCATTCTCTTACTCATCATATACATCTGCCATATTACCTTTCTTTCCATCATTCCATTTTATATTCTATTCAAATTCCCCAGTCTTCCACTCATCTTTCAATCTCATGACAATGTTTTTAGAGTGCAAAAATCTGTTGTTCCCACTACTACAAAAAAATGGTAGAAATGGCACAAAAGTGACCTTTATGTTCAGCTTTTATGGAGCATAACGCCACTTTTTGTGCCATTTGGGGAGCACAAATGTCATAAATGGTATAAAAAGTGACGTTATGTTCAGTAAAGGATGACTTTACAAGGATATGCTCTTATTAGGTATGATTTAAGGTATTTAGGTATGCTCTTTACAAGTGACGTTTATGCTCCATACAAGGATGACTTTTGTGGCACAAGCATATAATCATATCTTTGTTTTAGCATGAATGTTTTTTAAGGAGGAAACACAAGTTGATCAATCTACAATATATCTTTGTTTTAGCATGAACATTTTTTAAGGAGGAAATACAAGTTCATCTACAATTGGTACCCCCCCAAAAAAAAAAAAAAAAAAAAAAAAAAAAAAAAGCCTAGAAAAAAAAGGTATAATGTAAAACCATGTTCAACATGGCTTCCAATTTCAAAACTAAGTTTTCCCTCTTTTGGCTTAGGCAAAAGCTTATTTTAAGCCAATTGGGAAAAAAAACAAAAGTGATGATGAAGTTGTTTGGAATCTTAAAAAGTCTCTTAAACAATCAAACATGGCCCTCGAATACGAAACCCCACTTAGATTGCCGGAGAACCCAAAATACGTGCCAAATTATTATTGATTAATTATTCCATGCTCTTGTGTGCAATATGGACTTAAATACTTGGGGGTTGCGTGAAAATCGCCAAGATTATTATTACTTATTATTATATAGTATATAATGTCAAGAATACGCCACCTCAAAGAAACTTCGAAGGAAATAAAATCAAATTGTGAATATTATACTATAAAAAAAAAAACATACATGCATACAGCATATTGAACATTTTCTTCTCTTTTGTTTCGATGTGAATCATGACACTAATCAACACCATTTTTTAGTGACAAAATAGGACAGTGATAAGGTAGAATCGGAGCTAAAGATGCTCTTATTAGGTATGATTTAAGCACCACTCCAGCAAAACAATGTAACATGCACCATGGATTCCAATTTCCACTTCAAAACTATCATGGCATCAAAAGCCATGGACAAGGAGAGTCTCATCGCAATCCATGAGAAAACTTATTCTTTTCTCAAACCTGAAATTCCCAAGCCCAAAGATGGTGCAATTTATTATGAGCCATCTAGTCCCAAAACTCCAACCCTTGATTTATTTTCTCTTCTTCCAATCACTATTTCTGACCTAAAAGTAGGCACCATCCACAAGAATAGAGTCTTGTTTTGGTACTCTATGTGTTGATGCTTTCAAAGTTGATACCATTAAGAGTATAGTGGAGGAGGACTTACGAGGTAAAGCATGCATACTTTATATCCACAATGTGGTAAGGTCGAAAATGACTAAGCATTTTCCAAAAGGTCTCAAAATTGCCATTAAGGATCCAGACTTCAAGATCAAAAGACTACCGCATCAATGTTTTGAGAGTAGATGAACCAGCAAATATAGTAAGTCTTGATGAGTTTCCAAGTTGGGCATCTGAATGGACTCAAATGCTCTAAAGCTAGAGGGTAATCGTATATTCAAAACAAAAAAAAATGGAAAGATGCTATAGATATGTATACCTTGTGTATTCAATCTTGTAATCCTTCTCAACATAAAGAAACAATGGTAGATGCTTTGTCGAGCGTGTCCCGGCATGGATTAGAATGAAGGATTTTGACAAGGCACTAGAGGATGCAAATAAAGCACTTGAGATAGACGCTACTCATGTAAAGAGCATTAATCGAAAGGCTAGAGCACTTGCTGAACTCAAACAATATGAAGAAGCTTCTAGAGTGCTTGATGATGCAATTAAGCGTTACCCAAGTGAAAATCATCTTTTGGATGCTAGAAACAAGATTCAGACAGTAGCATTTAAATACGATTAGATTTCATTATTATTGTTGATTAAGCATGTTAGATTACTTATTGTTGCTTGTACGTTGAGATTTTTTAATTGTCCGATATAAGAATGTAATTTAGTTGTTCTGGAGGAATGATCATTAATTTAACTGTTCTGGAGGAATGGTCATTATATTTTACTGCAACATTTATATACCATTGTTGTTCAACATAATAAGCCATAATCAAGATTAAGTTCATGTCTCAGAGCAAATGTTATAGATCGAAAACGTTCTAAAATCCCATATGTACATAGTGTTTATACTTCAGATGTATGTCATTGCACAAGTACAAAACCATGGAAATTCTGAGAAATGTTCACCCATGTTCAATAATTATTGATAACGTTTTTGTGGGTCATGTTAGGAGCAAACATAGGGAATGGGATGGCAAAAACTATAGGCACCACAACAAGCAAAGACAATGATTAATCCAAAAGTCGAGATCACATGTTATGAAGATCGGGCTACATATTCTAAACGAGGTGCACATTGTACTATCACAGTCGTCGGATCCGTCGATCCTACGGCCCAGATCGTATGTTGGAGCCTCCTGGCACCTCTCATTTCGCTTATGGTCGTTTATGATTGGGAGCGCCTATGATTTTAAAGTATGAAATACGAGTTTTCCTGAGGTTTTGATGGAATATCGAGCTTCTATATGGCTTTGCCTAAGGTTTTAGAATATGAAATACGGGGGCTCGAACCTCTATCAAAATAACTCAATGTCCTAATACTTAACTATTTTGACCGACATGACCTAACGTGATTATTTTTATTTTAAATCTATATTTTTTTTAAAACAACCCACTCAATTGTTTTTTGCTATATGGCCTATGGTTTCAAGAATTGTCATCCATATCAAATCCCCCTAAACCTCAGATGGTGCTACATATTCAAGCTGCATAGAAAACGGACATTTATTTTGGGCTGCAACTTGTAATATGTAAATGGCTAAATGTCAGCCCCTTCCACCTGACAAAACTTGATCAATCGCTTATTTATGATTCACAGGGCCGATTCATTGTTTTTATTTCTGTGTCCTTTGACTTGCATCTGATTTTGATTCAAGTATGGATCATAATCTTCTTTACAGAGTAAATTAAGACCTAAATAATGATAATGACGTAGTCTTTACAAGGCTCACCTGCCATGGGATTTTCCTGCTTCCGGAGTTTCCTGCTTCCCATTTTCTGATTTACCAACAGCCATGGTAAAGCTGGGGTCTAAGTTATCAGATATAAATTGCACATTTTGCTTCTTTACGTTTCTGCATAGATGCCTTGCCGATGATTAAAAATCAATATGTCTCAAAACTCCTCAAACTTATGCTGGTTGTATCATGCCAACCAAAATGCAGAAACTATTCTGCCAACATCCAGCAAAATTTACTAAATTGTTTATGATAAACCTGCACGTAGGTAATAAACATCACAATCCATTTTATTGCATTCACATTTCTCTCAATTCTTTTAAAAGCCTATCTCGAATTCATGTGTGAGGACTCCCAAAATTCACAACGCAAAACAGCTTACTCAATTTTGATAGGCGAAGTGTGTGCCCTGACAAGCCCATGACCAGAGTTATGTATCATTTCTAGCTCCATACCAATGCAATATTAACCGACAATGTAAACTCAGAAAAATTGGCTCTTTATTTCTTTCTTGGGGTTATCACAATTTTGGGCTTACAGAGCTGCTGTCAAGCAAAATTATCATTAATCTTTTCTTTGTAAATTCTCCGTGTTTTACAGAAATGTAGCAACTCGTTGAAATCAAAAGCTAATGCGCAACATTTCCCTTATGGTTCTTTGCAAGCTGAAAGGATATTCAGAAGTCATGGAACAGCATTATAGTTTCATCAAGTCTCATCAATGATGTCTCCAAAACAGTTGCAATACTCCGAATGCGCTTAAATTGATCATGCTGTGACTTGCTTATTGTAACATGACTACCATCTGCAGACGCTGCCTGGTTTACTAAAGAAATGACCTGTGAAATAGCACAATGCTTGATCATTCACATTCATTGATAATAAAAAGCAAAAACAAATGGAAGAAAAAAGTGCAGACCTCTTGCTCCTGCTCAAGCTCATGAGAAAGACGGGAAAATAAATTATGGGCTGCATGGTACATGTCATCGAGTATATGATGCTCTACAGCAGTCATATTAACACGCCATAAATAGAATGTTTTTTGAGGAGCATGGTCTGCTCC
This sequence comes from Isoetes taiwanensis, assembly GCA_021234155.1. NCBI lineage: Eukaryota > Viridiplantae > Streptophyta > Lycopodiopsida > Isoetales > Isoetaceae > Isoetes > Isoetes taiwanensis. The sequence continues at coordinate 6,033,414 of JAJEKV010000007.1, forward strand.
CTTTGGAATGCTCTGCACAAAAAAAAAACCACGCTTGAGTGGCAAATAACTAATAGGGGTCAATATCATAATCAGATTTTGGAGCTAAATTCATGCCTGGAGTTGTACATATTCCTCTTTCAAAAGCTTGTATAATAACTCCCAAGTTTCCAGAACCGGCACAAGTGTTCTATCAGAAATCTTCAAGATAACCACATGATAAATATAACTGCATTCTCATATTGATGAAGTATAGCAACTATTTACCTGTTTCTGTTCCAAAAGTCCTTTCATAGCTAACAACCTGAAGATTCTGGAGCATTTTCCACCAAACCTCTGTAGCACAATACCTTCAACCTTCACTGCGAATTAGAACATTACAACCGGCAATTATTAACAAATAAAGAGCAAAAAATCTACCTCGCTTTGCCCGAGCATTTTCAATAATTGTTTGCATATCTGCAAGAACAGTTGAATTAATATTCCAATTGGCTTTGCTGCTGAGCCCTTTAATGATACTATTACTGGCAAATTAGTACCTACTGCATATCCACTTCCATCAGCTGCTCGACTTATAAAACCAGAACCAGAACACATCTGTTGTAGAGCAGCACGAATTCTTTCCATTGTCATAGTACGTCCCTCAGGTCTCTGTCTTACTGCTTGAGTAATTGCATCCATGGATAATGGTGCTGAAACAAAATATGATGAGTAGATATGAAGGAGAAAATCACTTGTTACTGAAAGCAGCAAGACCTTAAGATATTTTAATAACTTACAGGACAATTTTTTCTCTTACTGCTTTTTTCTGATTGTTTAGTGGTTTGTAACATTGCCGCTAAGGACAAAAGATGCACCATCATCGATGTTTAACTTCACTTATAAATGCATTTCTACTGAAACAAAAAAAGGGTATGAGATGGAACCAAAATGTATATTCTTGCATGAGCCATTATGAATCATTTCTTTATGCCTGAAGAAAATAAAACCTTATGCCTAAGCCGTCGAATCAATTCCTCATAATTCATGCGCCACAGCACTTCTTTTTCGTCAATAATTGCAAGGGTGGTTTTATCAATTTCTAGTGCATCCCGTTTACGCTGCACCAACACATGGACATTTAACATACATGGAAGAAAAATACATAACACACAATAACATACGTGGCAGAAAAATACATGGACATTTAACATACAGTTAACGACCAATGTTGCTAAAAACATGCCAAACCTTCTGTCCACTGTGTGCATTCTCATCCTCAATGTCTTTGCCACCGCGATGACTCTTCGACAGATGCAGGAATCGCGAAATCTTTCTGCCTCCATTAATGTGGCTGCAGCCAGAACTCGAGATTCTTCTGTTGAAGCAATGGTAGCCATGCGTGCTTTCTACAGATTTACAAAACAGGTTCCCAATCATGAAAGAACAATCACAAAGTTTTATTTCTAGACAAGTGCCCAACCCGCTTTTTGGGTTGCTCATCAGCATCCTTTGGAGAAAGCACAGGCTCAGGTACTGGGCACCGCTCAATATATCTTGATTGCGCAAGCTTTGCAAAGACTTCCTTTATTTTACTTTCCATGTCTGCAGTAACAGCAAATACACATTGAAGAAGGTATAATGAAGCCAATTATCAGTACTCCTATATACTCATCATTGACTGAAACATCAACGACGACTAAAGAAATTTGCATAACTTATTTATTAACACCTGTTTTATCCCGTTCAGATGCCCGCTGTATCACCTGCTCCAACGTCAGACGACCATGTTCTAGTAACCCTTCTACCAGTGATTCAGCCTACACCATGGAAAAAAAACAAAACAATGAAGCTGACAAAGGGCGTAGCACCATGCATATATGTTATATGTCTTAACATAATATCCATAAACATAATTTTAATACATCAATCTCAATTACTGTTTGATTTCTGAATTCCGTAACATCCCCTGTGCCTATTTGCCGTGACCTTCAATCTTATCTGGGTCTATGACCAAGTTAATAATGGGTGCTTCCACTCTTGAGTGGAACATATACATTCAATTAATGCCCTTGCATTTTCCTACCCACTCTCCATATATGATTATTATTATACAACATCCATTTGCAATATTAAGCATGTGAAAACAGTCACAAAGAAATGGAAGATTACCTCAACCCCAAGCTCTTCCTTCACCAATAGTAAGAATTTCGGAAACCGCATCCTATGAATGATATTATCAATGACGGCAATATATGCAGTCACGGACCTTGCTGGTCCAACAGCTGTGATAGAAATAGAAAAAAATCAAAGAGACATTCGCATGCCAATGTAAACATCAGCCTACCTTCATGAAGCACTTGGAAGGCTTGCACACAATTGTGCTGGATAAGCACAAGCAAACAATTGCTCAACTGAGTAACTGTCATATCAGCTCCACGAGCAATCTCACTGAGGGTTAGCTTGCCTCTGTTAACCAAGCATTTGCAAACTTTCTGCATGCCAACGCCAAAGCCTGAACTTTGTCAAATCTACGCTTTTAAAAAACAAGAGTACGTTACAGAATGCAGAAACCTTGCCTCAACTTCGTCACCAAATTGTTGTTGAATGATTGTGCAAGCGAGCTTGCGACCATAGGTGGTCGACATGGGGAAATTCGGGAATTAGAGACTCTCTACTGTATTGCTCTTTTTGTTTGCTTAGGGCGAAATCTGTTCCAAGCGAGAGTTTCGGCCAGGTTTCTAAAGGTTGCCCTTGTATTGTATTCTGGTGGGAAACCGTGCTATTTGTGGCCCTCGTGGATTGTTGTATTCTAGGCTTAGGGTTTATGCTTTTTTTGGAATACGGTTGGTATTCCAGATTTAAAGTTTCCGGTTAGCCAAATATACCAGTGTGCCAATTGTGACTCGTATTACATTTTTGAAAAACATTGGCAAACCAACCCACCTTAGTTGTTGATCAAAATAATCTATGTATGTGACAGAGGTAGGAATACCTATAAAGATAAGATGAGGTCAAGCTGAATAAATGATTGGGGTTGTCCACTAGATGCAGAATCAATATACGTGGTGAAAGAACTAAAACTTTCTTTGAAACAATCTTCATACTGGTAGATGGGATTTCAATCAAAAAGAGAGGTAGGAGCAACACAAAAGTTTCCAAGATCATTTAGGTTCTGGTTTGGATGCCCTTATAAGAAGCTAGTTTGAGAAAAACATCGGCTCAGTCATATTTGAGAAAAAAAAATTGGCAGACAAATTTGTTTCACACTCAATTCTTTGGATATGGTATATAAACATCTTGTTATTCATTATAATATCATCGTGAAGAAACAATATCAAATTCTTTGAACCCTATAATCCGTTCTTACCAACCATGTATGTGCCTTCTAACCATACAATCACTATTAATATTTGGCATTTGTTGCTTCTTGTTTCATTTACATATGCCAATATGGAGGGACTTCTCTCCAAGCAATGTCCCACTCTTAACAATATGATGCTACATGTTTATTCTTGGGTGAACATGCCTAATTATGGCATTTGCATGCACACATTTGATTTCTCAAGAATTTCATAGTTTTCCAAGCATCAAAAATATTTGAACTGTTATTAGAACTGGACAAAGAGAAAACACTTTACTAGTATTGATTGTAACATGCAATCGATGTCATGTACATAGCATAGAACCATGGCAATATGAGAGGCCCGAGAGGCTAACCTTTAATTAGCGTATAAACCATCGAGTTTAAGAGAGAGGGTTATTGTGGACCTTTTTCATACGTATGCTTAGGGGTTAGGATTTTTTTGAACACTGGCCTACTGCAAATTTTATGCAAGGAGGGGACAAGTTGTCTTTCAAAAATGTGTATAAGGGAGTTTGCATAGAATTCTGCTGAACAAGCACAGGTAAACAATTGCTATTGACTCATAAATGTCATATCATCTCCATGAGCAATCTCACCTCTGTTAACCAAGCATTTGCAAACTTTTTGCATGACAATACCAAAGCCTAAACTTTGTCAAAACTACGCTTTTCACAACATATATAAGGCCCAGTTTCCACTAATGGCCTTTAAGAGCTGGCAGTTAGGGGTTTTCGAATTATAACCTTACACGTCATAAAAATTGCCTCCCCACCTGATTCGATTGGAGCCCGGCAATTCTTCTCCTCATGCCAACGTGTACATTCCGGCTTGCCCGCTAACTATCAGGGGATGTGGCTCGGCAATGTAATTGCCGTTTATTGTTATCTCGCCACGTCGAAGAGGATCTTGGCGTGAAGCACAAAACAACAATTGTTTTGGCGCCCGGCACTGTCGCCCGCCACGACGACAATTCTTCAAGGCATCAAGGACTCGGGTACCTTTCCCATCCCATGCTATTTTCTTTGTTGATTTTAGTGTCAAGTTTAGTTAAAACTTCATTAAATATCGGTTTTAATACACCATTCCTTTTAAGCCCAAGCTTACGGGGGATTATAAATCCATATTTCCTTTACGGTTCATGATTGCAATTGCTCTGATGGCTATTCTTCTCCTTTTCTTTTAGAACTTCAAGCTTTTAATTCTTTGAATCCGGACTATAAATTCTTGAGTTCATTTGATAGCATCTCGAAAATCATTATTACGTACATAATCTTTCGGATTATATACATCTACGTTCTTATTTGATGCGGATGGATTCACAACTTTGAGATTGTGCATTGCACATAAGAAATTGATGTCCAGAAAGACAATGAGTCGCGCGCTCAAAACAACCCCCATATCCACAAAAAATACCATCTTAGGCGTTACGCACTTCCACAACCACCAGCATTCCCATTTCCTACCTCCAATTTACCTTTCTATCAAATTCATGGCAATAACACCATGCCATTGCCACATTTTGTAAACCACGCGCCATACTCTTCTACCCCACCTTATTCTGCGCCTGCATGTGTAATAGATTTGACTGCCCAAGCGCCAACAGAGACTAAACCTCAGCCCAAGAGACAACGTCCATTAGCAAACGCTGAAAAGCTACCTCGTGGCAAAAGAACTTCAAAAGGAGACAAGGATAAATTAGACGTATCAGTCAATAAGAGGCCAATAAAGGGAGAAAAGGACAAGGTAGATGCTGCTGGGAAGTATGCAAGATGGGAAGATAAGTGGACCATTTCCTTGATCCATATTCGAGACGAAATGCACGATGAATTCTCCAAACTACCCAAGCAAGGTGTGAATCTCTGGGTTTCTGTTTGGACAAAGCTTATATCGGCGTGCCCGGACTTCGATAAGGACCATGAAGCATGCATGAAGAAGTGGAAAGCTTTATATAATGAGTACAAGGAAGTAAAAGCACACAATAATGTCTCAGGCAATGATAGGGCTGATGGATCTCAATGGTATATGTTAATCGATGAGTACATGGGAAGTAGAGCAAATGTTTGCAAAGCAGTACATGGTGCAGCTATCTCTGAGACAATTGATGATGCAGATGTCCAGCAGGTTGACGAGAAGCCAAATGTGAACAACAAGAAAAGTGTTGGAGACAAAAAAATGCACTGGTGCAGGTAATGGAAAAAGGACGGCAGGAACTCCTTCAACAAATGGCAATTTGGGAAGGAAAAAGAGTTGAAGCCATAAACAACTTGCAGGCAACTATTGCAGAACTAGTGAAGAAGATTTGAGCACCGAGTTAACAATTTTGTGAACATCTATTTCTTTATAAAACATATATTTTGAAGTTTCTAGTTTATGGATTGTCATGATTTAATCTTGATTTCAATATTGAGTTCTTGTTTTGTGACCCAAAATTGTAGTGCTCATTATGATCATGGTCCTTGCTGTAATTCTGGTCAGTTTGGACATTTTCTACGTTTGGACATTTTCTTGTACTATTCCTTTCTTGTTGTCCCACCAATGTCACTTGATCTGATCTGCAGAGCTATTTCTGAATTTTGCAGAGCAGTGAAGGTTAGGTTGCATGACTTGTGCATAAAGTGGCCTTCAAATGATAGATTAGAGATTTTGGCAAAGGGCTTTGAGAAAGTAAGAGGAATCCCGCATGTTGTTGGTGCTATCGATGGCAGTCACTTGCCAATCATTGCTCCACATGAAAATGCGCAGGATTATTACAATAGAAAAGGTTTTCACTCTGTTCTTCTTCAATTAATTGTTTCCTCTGACTGTTGCATATGGGATTATGATGTTGGATGGGCAGGTAGCATTCACGATTGGAAGCTGTTTGAACAAATAGAAGCAGGAAGGAGAATTAAAGCGGGACATCTCGGTAATTATTGTCTGGTCGGAGATGCAGCATATCCACCCAGGCCTTGGATGCTTCCACCATTTAAAGGGCACAGGGATGGCTTGAGCAGACAGCAGTATCACTGGAATTTCATCCAATCGAGCACCAGAATGGCTGTCGAACGTGCTTTTGGTATGTTGAAATCCAGGTTTAGAATTTTATTGAAGCGTAATGATACTAAACTGGATAGCATACCCGAGATTGTTGCCACTTGTCTTGTTTTGCATAACTTATGCATCAAGCATGGTGAGAAGTTCGATAGTTCATGGGTTGAGGAGGCAAAATTGGAACTCCATAAAGCAATAGAATCTGAAAGGATGACCAAACAGTATGCGAGTAGAATCAAGCGCTTGAATATTCTGGAGACTGAGGTGATAAGAGCAGCTTCGTATGGTCTACATAGAGTTAATGGATTAAATTTAAACCCCATGGAAGCCCTTGCAAGAGCGCTTGAAGACGACAATGAAGCAGCTGCTGAATTGATTCAAAAAGCTCCTAAGACAACTGCTGCAATTTCTGCAGCAAATTCGACACGTCGCAATGCTTTGGCAGCAGCATTGTATAAGAAGCAATCTATAGAGTTGGTTCGTGAGCAATTTGGTGAAAGTGATACCGAGATCTCCGAGGAAGAATGAACGTATTGCAGTTTATAATGCTGTACACTCTCTTTATGTTTTTTGTATTTATTTTTAATAACATTGTCTATTTTGTAGGATATGTTTTCTGTGCCATTCCAATGCACTGTTCAACTTGTTAAGTTGTCAAACACTCATGTTTTTTTGTTTCAATATAATAGTCTGTTATAAATTATGACAGAATTTATAAATTATGACAGAATTGTTGTGCAGAAAGCTATAATTGGTAGAATAACTTGGTGTGCTCTTGCAAGAAAACCGAGCAGTTCGTACTTGCAAAGTATTCAATATTTTATTAGTTTACATATCAAAGTCTTCTTGCAAATTGGGGCTGTAACTGTATCTGCACAAAGCCTGGGATTTGAAGAAAAAGAATTGCAGTATGGTGAGAGAACACCTCTAGACATTGGCTACTAGTTTCTGATTTAGATCGAGAGAGATCCGATGGTAGAGGTCGTAGAGGTCCGATGGTGTAGAGGCTCGTTCAGTTCGATTTTCAGAGATTTGAGTCAATATCCGTCTACGTGGCCTTGCAGAGGAATCACAACATCGTCCGTGATAGTTAATTTCTATGGCACTTGATGCCACGTAGGTAAATGCCGCTTACGGCAGTGGAATCTGGCCCTAAGGGTGAGATTCGATTATGGCAATTATATCTAAAATTTTAAATCGTTGCCAATATAAAATTGACATGTCATAATTTCGTGGGCAACGCAATATTCCACTCAGCGTGGAAGTTACGAAGGATTTCCAACGTGGCGCTGCCGGAACTGATTTTAAAAGTCCAGGGAAATTTGGCTGGCCGTAGCAATTCCTCAAATTGCCTACTGCTCATCGTTCGCCACGTGGTAAGAGAAGCCCGCGCGAAACATTCTTCTGGATCTAAACTTCTTCTGGATCTAAACTGGATCTAAACAAGTAGATTTCGAGTGAACTGTTTTCTGGCGCCAATCAACTGACTCTCTGTATATATAACGGTCATTGTTCATGTCTTCATGCAAAAAAGTGGCTCGGTTGAATCGGTATATTTTTCTTATCTTCTTTCTCTTTCTTTTTCTCAGTTATCTTTGCTTCAATTGCTAAAATAAGTGCTATTACAGGAAGTGTTGATAGAAACAAGGACCAGGGTCTGCTTCATAATAGAGGTAATTATCTTTAAAATGGTAATATTTTATTTCTGCTCTGACTTTTGCACAATTAATTTATCCACAAAACAGATATGAATTCACATGAAACAGCTATGAATGCACAAGCAGCAAACTCACATGTACAGGTGAGTTTCTTTCTCATGCTTTTCTCTCCAGAATGTACTTAAAGATTAACTGTCAATTTTGTGCATAACAGGCATTATGCAGACAGAGTAATTCTAATATGACTTCTTCTTATGTAGGTTGGTGAAGAAATAGATTCAGATGTTGAGATTGTTGTTGAGACACAGGAAAGCCAACAACATTTTCATCCAGACAAATCCATGTCCATGTCCTCCATCAAAGTTTCAAATCATCCACAAAAGCTCTTTTGTCGTCGAACACAATTGCCTCAGCCCATGCCACAAGTAATTTAGAATGAAGGTGTACCATTTCCTAACATGCACTTTACTGCTTTCAATCAATACCCCTTACCTATGATGCCTCAATTTGTTGATCCCAAAAACTGCAATACGAGCAATCTATATATTCCTCAAGCATCTATGTTCCATGTGCCCCTTGTGCCAATACAAGATGCTACAACAGATAGCAATACAATGAAGAAAAGACCAAGAGGTCGGCCAAAGAAGAGCTTGGAGAAGTCGGATGAAGGGAAAAAGGATTGTAAGGAGGAATTCAATGGAAAGTATACCCGCTGGGATGATAAGTTTTACTGTTGCACTTATTCATGTGAGAGGGGAGATGCAAGATGAATTTTCCATGCCGCCAAAGCAAGGTGTTAACTTGTGGCATACCGTTTTGACTCGTATCGTGGCAAGATGTCCTGGATTTGATAAAGATGCAGCAGCTTGTCGCAAGAAATGGAGATCAATCTACAAAGATTATGCTAAAGACAAGGTTCACAACAATATTTCTGGTAATGATAGATCTAACCAATGTGAATGGTTTTCTATTGTTGACGAATACATGGGAACTAGAGCAAATGTCACAAAAGCGGTTCATGGAGGAGCCATTACACAAGAAGAGAAAGATGAGGAAGTTGAAGAAAAGCCTACAGTGGACAAAAAAATTAAAAAAGAAAGGACATGCATTTTGCTCCATGAAATTAAAGAAGGAAGGAAGGAGTTCCTCCACCAAATGAAAGATATAGAAGCCCAAAAGTTGCAGATTGAAGGGTAGCGGTTAGAAATTTTAGCAAAGATGGAGGCATCATTTGCTGACCTCGTGAAGAAAATCTGATCAATAATCTTCATTCTACTTTGCTTTATGTCTTACTTCTTGTATATGTAAATTAGTACGATCTTTGAATAACCTTTAATTGTAGGCTTTGAAATGTGCTTCATTTTTCAAACTTTCTTCAATCAATGTGCTGATACAAATTAGATGTTCCAGACTGTAATAAATTTAATGTTTGGCTGCTCAATTTATTGTATATAAGTTCCTTCTGCTTAGGAAGGAGATAAAATAAATTTCTAGAACCAGCAGATTCCCTAGTCAGCTCAGGCTGTGGGGACCCATTGTAGATGAAAGGTATAAATTCCAAAATATGGAACAGCATGACATGAATTAGCATCCCTGAATGTATAAACTTAATTCACAGGTTGTTGGCAGAGTATGACTGCAAAGAGGAGATCCAAAAGCTCTGCTCAATTAGACTGTAGTTATGCCCCATACTGGTTACGCCTGCCTGTTCTTTTGCATTTACACTTGTACATGCCTAACATCTATGGAATCTTATGCTTGTAAAATGGCAGTCCAAGATTACATAGTGCTTAAGCAGTTAACAGTCACTAACTTCTGCTCATGGAATCTAGCTCTAATGAACGTGCATAACTATTTATGTTTGGACTTTCTGATTGAAAATATCTTTTTACTGCTTTGCAAAAATGTCACTTCAGCAAACGCACAGTCTTATTGCCTGCAGTTACGTATTAGATTACATGGTATATCCATCTCATGGTTACCTGACCAGTTGCAAACTGTATGATGATATGTAAGAAGAGGATAATGCCTTGTTGCCAGTTAGTATACTTCAAGCCAAGAATAGCGTAAACCATGCTTTCATTTACAGTTCTACGTACCATGTTGAAAGTCACCAAGCAGTTATAATATCTGCTTATTATTTTTCTGTCCTTTCATCTACCTATGGAAATTGCATGAGCCAACTATAGAACTGGGACACAGAGCTGATGTAGTCCCTGGAGGTATTTGGACATTACGTTGGCTTTTCTCCTTTATAGTAGACCTCTGGTCAAAAACTGGGTATCGCATTGTCTAGATTTATTGCATCAAGAGACACTTCCTTTGCTTTCGCCCCCACAGGTTCTGATAGAGCAGTTCTTTGCAGAATATTGTGAACGGTATGCAAAGGCAGAGGACATAGGTGCACCTGCTGAAGAAAGTAGTGAAGGAGAGTTGAGTGATGATGGCTATGATATATACCAACTGTAGATGATTTGGGTAATTGTAGATCAATAATATCTGCAGTCTTATTGCTCATGCTCTTCAAGCCTAATTATCTTTATTAAACAATACTGCACTGAATCTTCAAGCAGACATGGGAAAGTACTGACCCCATATTGTGTTGCAAATTCTGCAAGCTGTTGGGCGAAGACGAGATCACGCACCTATTCTGATACTGTCTGATACTGTTATTCTGCCTATTGTTACACAAGTATTTGTGCTCAGGAAACATGTAGGATAAAGATACATTTTCCAAAGCACATGAAAATTTGATTGATGAACTAGGAAATGTACAGAGGAAGGTGGCTCTCAACAAAGGAAAATGCTCTAGCAAAAGACAACATATTTCAGCTCGTTAATCGTCAAATAAACAAGCAGTCTGTGTGTGTAGTTGCAAAACGTTGAGAGTGGAGAACTAGAGGTGTAGCTTGAATGGATGCCCCTGGACCAATAAAATACAATACCATTGTTGGAACTGGCTTTGCACAACGTCATGGAATAAACAAACTATATTAGAAATGCATCAATTCCATCTGTTAACCATATACACTATATCAGAATTATATAAATGCCCAGATAGTGACTTAATGCATTGATCTATGTTCATATTTCTTGAACATGTTCATTATCATTTTTGAAGTGAGAAATATGTTACATAAGCAAAACAACATTTAAATTTGTATAATACAGCAATACAAGTCAAAGAAAAGGTACAGCCACTTTTAAATTGCAATGGCTTGCTACAATTCCATTCATAAGGCATGCATAGCCAAAATGTTTTGTTCAAAACAATCTGTTGATGGCCATATCTCTCACTTTCAATAACTTTGGACCCAATTATAACAAATTGAAAGGCCCATCACAAGATACCTGAAACAACCAAAAAAACTATGTTTGTACATGCAAGTAGATGGAAGTGGCCAGAATTGAACATACATAAGAAATGGTTTGATACCTTATGACGAATCATGGTCCAAATCTCCAAACTGTTCCTGTACAAGTTCATGTGTTTTCTTCTCAAAAAGTGCTTTTGCTAAAGCATTTCTGCGTCGACATTAAACTTGAGATGTTTCCTGTACATTAATGTTGGCTTTTTCAATCATAGTCGCCACCTCCTTAGGATCATCTTCTAGTGTCCTTGCAAGGGCTTCCAAAGGATTTAAATTGACACCATTGACTCTATGGATTCCATAAGCTGCAGCCTTAGCAATTTCTGTCTCTGGTACCTTTAGTCGCTTTATCTTCCTTTCAAAATGCTTAGTCTTCTTCTCTTCCGTAACAGCATTCTCAAGTTCCATCCTAGCCTCACCAACCCATGACTGATCAAAGCTATCACCATGCCTAATACAAAGATTATGCAGAACAAGGCAAGTAGCCACTATCTCAGGCACTTTCTCAAGGTTAGTATCGTTTCTTTTCAAGAGAATTCTAAATCTAGATTTTAACATACCAAATGCGCACTCAACTGGCATTCTCGTGCTTGATTGGAGATAATTCCAATTGTACTCTAACTTGCTTAAGCCGTCCTTGTGTCCTTTAAATGGTGGAAGCATCCATGGCCGTGGCGGATAAGCTGCATCTCCAACAAGACAAAAGTTACCTAGGTGGCCTGCTTGTATCCTTCTTCCAACTTCTGTGCTCTCAAATAGTTTCCAATCATGAATACTTCCGGCCCAACCGACGTCATAGTCCCAAATCACACCCTTACATGACACGATGAGCTGCAAGAGAACGGAATGAAATCCCTTCCGATTATAGTAGTCCTGTGCATTGTCGTGAGGTGCAATTATGGGCAAGTGACTCCCATCAATTGCACATGGAATGCCCCTTAGCTTCTCAAACTCACAGGCAAGGGCTTTCATTCTTTCTGCAGAAGGCCATTTAATGCACAGATCATGCAGCATTTCCTTGACAGCACAACAAAATTCTGAGATAGCCCTTTGGGCTGTAGTGTAACCAACACTGTATTGGTCTGCAATTTCCTTGATTGTATTTCCAGTGGCCAAACGAGATAAAGCAATGCATATTCTCTTCTCTGCAGGGACACTTTGACGCATTTTTGTATCTTCACGAGTAAGCATTGGTCCTAACACTTGGCATACATAGTAATAAGTCTTCTTAGATAATCTAAGCCTTCTCTTAAACATATTATCGCTGTATGAGCTCAATAAAGTGCTTTCCATAAACGTAGATGGCCTATGATATGACCAAATATGAGGAGAAGCTCGTAATGCTCTTCCATCAAGTCCGCGAATGAATTGTGTACAAGAATCCATCAAATACTGAAAATACCTCTCATATGAAGTTGAAGGCAATGGTTGAGATAGAAAAGCTTGAATGCGCATAAACATAAGAATCGCCAGCAAAATTCTTCTTTGCCTGCCCTCCATGAACAATTGTTCATCCACTTCTATCTCATGTACCTGGATATTATTAGTCTGCCTTTGTTCCTGCTGCAAATCTGTTTCGTCATTGTCAATAAGCGGGCCATCTAAATTTAGATTTGGCTCTTGCAAATTTCTCTGATTCTCAATCCTTTCTTCAGCTAGCACTTCCATGTCACCAGTTTCTGAGGGCATGGCATGCAGTAATGCTCTATTACTACGTTACAAAACACAAAACAAAATTCACGTTGAAGAAGAGCACAAGGATTGAATACCTATTCCGAAGGAAAATAATCCAGCCAATGCTTCTTCCGACTACTTCATCTAGTCCATCGTTCACTGTAAGGAATTCAAGGGATTTCAAGGTTTAGGGAAATTCCGTTAAAAACTTTTGTACGTGGCAATATCTACGTGGCATTCAATTGCCGTGCAGTTGAATGCTTCTTGCAGAAAGCCCCTATCTTTTACGGGACTTTTAGTGCCACGTCAACAATAAAAAATAAAAAACTTTCAACCTAGTGGAATCTCACCCTAAGTATACATCAACGTTATTTATGGTGCACGTGTCGAATCCAGCAATGCTCTAACGTTTGGTTTCCGGCTTCGTGAATGACTCGTGAATTTCTGGTCGAATTACCCAGGTAAGAAAAAAAATTTGTGTCGCGTCTCTCTGGCTTGGCTATGGCGTTCGAAAGGCAAGTCCGGATCTTTTCTGTGGTAATGAGCTTTTGTGGCCATTTTTTGACTGGGTTTTCTTTTATTTTGTGGATGCAGTTGTTGCCGGATTTCTCAGAAACGAAGGCGAGTTGAATCGGCAGCATTGCATAATGTATCCATCTGCTAGCGCTCACTGAAGCACTGCTTATCACTTTATGCCCAGCCAAACAGAGTGAAGAGCTTCGGCGCCATAGCCGCCCCTTTGACCTCTAGGGTTTTGCCATAGTTGCAGTCGCTGATTCTCTCTACTTTGCTAGAAATGGCATAAGCAGGTAAATCTTTGCTTTTAATTTCGATTTCGATTTAAGGAGTTCCTGTGTGGTCTTCCAGTAGCATAGCAGACAACCAGTCAGATGTTCTTTTAGAAAAGCTACTGCTTTCTTCTGCGCTGTCAATTTTGTGGAAGCCCTCTTTGTCCTTCGAACATTGATTGGCCCTGTTGATTTGGCACCGCTTACGACTCCATTTTGCATGTTGCAGACTCTCTTATCTATTCTAACCATGTCTCTTCATTTTTCTAGTGTTTTTTCCATGGTTGTTCAGGAGTTTTCCATGGAAATTTGTCTTCGGATTCTGCCCAACTGCAATTAGGAGACCGGCAACAAAGGAGTCGCTCCAAACCCGCCATGGTTAAATCCTATTGTTGAGGCTTAAGAAATGCAGTTTTGCGCTCATAATAGGTAAGCGAGATCTGGCTATGGCGAATCCGGGTTTTGTCTCTGTCCTAGAATGAGCGGAAGGAAGCGTCACTTGCAGAGGCTAAATTTGGTTTTGGTTTCCTTTATCACGTTTGTCTTTTAACCAAAGCTGTGGGGTTCTAGAGCAAGCAGTCTCCTCAAGTGGTGCCTGTGTTAAAGCAGAGTTCAAGTCCAGCCTTGAAGATGTGCATGTTGTCGCCCGGTACCGAATCGAGCTCCCTCTGGGCACAACTTTACTATTGGCATTCCGGTAACCTCTCTGACTCTTCTCTTTTGTGTTTGTAAGATTAAGTTAGAAAGTCTTTAATGAACCTGCACTGGTTCAGAATGCCTGCATTCATTGAAGCCCGCCATAGCCAGATAAACAACAATAATGCTCCAGGTAAACACTTTCTGCTTATGGATGTTCATGTTTCTCTCCGCTCCCTTCCTTCTTTGGTTAACATCCTTTAAGAATGCACTTTGTAATTTTTGAGAGTTTTATCGAGATGTGTTTTGTATTTTAAGTGAGACATTCTAATGCTCCTCAGAACTTTTTGGCGCTTTGACTCGCGATAAACCTAAGTGATACACAAGGCCGTTAACCACTTTTTGCAGGTATGAACTTTGTGAAATCTCGTTATTCAGTTTCATTTCTATATTGTTAATTATCCGTGTGCATGTTTCAGAAAGAAGGGAATGTCTCTATTCTTGATGTCCGATGTATTTCTACAGATGTTCATGCTCGTTTTCAAGACAAGGAATGCACGTAGGTGCAATCTCGATAAAATGGTGTCATTATAGCATTTTCAATATCGTTATCTTTTGTGTTATTTTGATTCGTAACTTTTATGTTATCCATAATGTTGGGTTTCAGTAGATGATGGTTAGTATCGTATTATGTCGGTTCACAATTTCTATTTGGAATGTTTCTGAGAGGGATGCATGGATGTAGTGAAGAGAATTTTGGAGGCAAGATCTGTCACATTAACCTCAGTAATGGCACCTGCCTATGGACTCTATCTTGCGGACGTCAACTATGACTTTAACAGCTCATTTATCTCAGCAGAACCAACTGAAGAGATTTGTTGATGCAAGAATTATCTCAGCAGAACCAACTGAAGAGATTTGTTGATGCAAGAATTTTATTGTTCTTGGCAGAATATACCATTTGGTACTACTAAAAGTAGCTTTAATGTTGTCATGATAGGTGATGTCCAATGCAGAAATCCGCAGAATACCACATGTGAACATAGATTATACCACACGTATTTGACACAGGCATCTGATTTAGGCATCTGATTTCACGATTTTATTTATGCCTTTAGATGGCGTTCAATTGGAGTGACCTTAGCATATATAGTTCAAGCCTTAGATTCATTCTAGTGGTAGGGAACTGACAGGCAGTAAAGTGGCTCCATCAAGGGGAAAACAAAAGCACCGGCGTTAGCTCAAGTGTGAATCTATGGTTAGCTCAAGTGTGAATCTATGGTTAGCTCAAGTGTGAATCCGTGTTGATGGACTAGTCTATCAAAAGGTCTTGAGCTCAACAAGGCATTTAAAAACATAAAAGTTTGAAAGGGTCACTAAGCGAGGCAATCACTAAGCGAGGCAATCAACAATTATTATATGGAGTAGTTTAAAAGGTAAAAGGAGGAAGAGGCAGTCAACAATATGGAGTAGTTTAAAAGGTAAAAGGAGGAAGAGGGGCAAAATGAAGTTGTTTTTTTTGCTAGAGCTAAATAATGTGAAGTCAAACCTAACTTTTAGATGTTTGTGGTCTACCAAGAACATTTACATGGTATGAAGCAAAATTTGTTGCGATGACACAAACATGTAGAACTAACTGTAAACTCTTGGATCAAGAAGATATCTGTCTTGAGTGTCAAAATTTTGTCGACCTCATAATTTGCATTTGTTTGGGTTGTGCCATAGTTGCATATGGAAGCATCAATCTAGGTTTCTTCATAGTTGCATCTCGAAACAAGATTCAATATTCTCCTTGATTGATAAACGTTGTTAACCATAGAATTAGGCTACATGGAGCACTGCCACTGTCTTTTCAAGCCCAACAACAAATACGCATGTTAATGATCACAAGGTCTATAAAATTTGGGTGTGTATATGCATTTACCTTTTTTTATCCAGAATGACACCAAAGCACCTTCGAAGAATGCAACTTGAGGGCATAGTGCAATTAATGTTGTTTTTCTTATTAAACCATATTGAATAAATTTTTGGGCCTTTTCAACTACATCATTTTCTGTTATAGTTTGAATTGAAAATTTTCATCTTGAAATGCCCTCGATAATACTTGGGTTTAGAACTGACACCAAGCTGGTAAAGAGAAATGTTCGCGGCGGCGGCCGCGATAAATTTCTTGTAGAAAATAAGAGTATGTTATAAAATGCAGAAATCTTGCCTCGACCTCATCACAAAATTGTTGTTGAATGATGGTGCAAGCGAGCTTGCTTACCATAGGTGCTCGACCTGGTGAAATTCAGGAATTAGAGAGAAGGGCCAAGCTTCTCTCCACTTTATTGCTCTTTTTGTTTGTTTAGGGCAAATCTGTTCCAAGTGAGGGTGACGACTAGGTTTCTAAAGGTTGCCCTTGTCTTCTATTTCGGTGGAAAACATGATTTTCTTTTTGGTTTTTGTGGCCCTCGTGGACATTGTTATATTCTAGGCTTAGGGTTTATGTTTTGGAATATGGTTGGTATTCGAGATTTAAAGGTCGCGGTTCCATAGCCAATAACCAGTGTGCCAATTGTGCCTCGTCTTACATCTTCAAAAAACATTTGGCAAACCAACCCACCTTAGTTGTTGGTCAAAGTAATCTGTCTATGTGACAGAGGTATGAATACCTTTGAAGATGTCAAGTTGGACAAATGATTCAGGTGGTCTACTAGATGCATAATTAATTGAAATATATGTAGTGAAAGAACTAAAAAATTATTTGAAACAATCTTCATGCCAGTAAATGGGACTTCAATCAGAAAGAGAGGTAGAAGCAACATAAAAGTTTCCAATATCATTTAGGTTCTGGTTTGGATGCCATTATAAGAGGCTAATTTAAAAAAAAAACATTGGGTCGATCATATTTGAGAAAAAAATTGACAAACGAATTTGTTTCACACTCAATTCTTTGAATGTGGTATATAAACACCTTGATCAATCATATTTGAGAAAAGAGTTGACAAACAAATTTGTTTCACACTCAATTCTTTGGATGTGGTATATAAACACCTTGCTATTCGTTATAATATCAACTGTGGGTAGTCCAGATGCATCTTATATGGGTAAGCAGGTGATCATGGGCGATGATGGGATCATCCTAGATGTTCCCTACGCTTAAACGTTCAGGGCCATGATGCACTGCACGTGCACATGACCGGTAGGTTAAGCAGGTGATCGTGGGTGATGATGGGATCATCTTAAACGTTCCTTAGCCATGATGCACTGCATGTGCGCACGACTGCAGGTCATGTTGAAGAGACTCTGAATCCACAACCAAGCCGCCCTAGCATGCTAACACAAAAAGAAACAATGCTCAATCATCCCTCTGAGCACATAAAGGGAATGTGGCATGCACCTCGGAATGAAATATGTGGTCCAATCCAAAACATTGATGCGCATACATCTATGGATGATTTGCCACCACAAAACTGGCAACTTGAGACCCATTTTCAAACTGTTTTCCGTTGATTCACGGGTACTGCCAAAGGCCACTTTTATGAAAAGGGCAACACCTTTGCAGCAAGAAACCAAGTGCTTGGCCTTAAACATTCTCATGAACCACCAAAAGATAGGAAGCCACTACTAGTGCATCTTCCAAAGTTAAAAAGTATGTGGAGCCACTACTCAATCTTGGTGCCCTGAAGAAGCAAAGAGTCTATGATGCTAAAATTTGAAGTAATTACAAAGCTGTTAACAAATTGTGGGAAAGAAACTAATAAATAAAGTCCAAAATTAAAGCATCAACATATATGGCTTCAACCAATTTATGCTTTAAGATATGGACACTCCTTATTTTTATTTTGAGGGTGTTTTCCAGCTACCATTCCACAATAATGCAAAATGCACCAAAATTTGATGCATGACTAGTTTTCTGTTCTCAAATAGTGGTTGGTTTTCCACTTCTTTGGTGTAGAGCACCCAAAAGCAATTCCAATGCCTGCTCGTATTCTTTCATATCAAGAAGGGCTCTAGCTTTTCTACAAATGCCTTTAACATGAGTTGCATCTAAAACCGATGTACAAGAGGCCTCAAGGCTGGAAGCGAACTGATGAACAGCAGCCTGGCAATCTCTGTGGCGAATTTTTAAGCTATTGTGCTGAAGCAAATTTACATGGGGTACAACAGCGTGAGGGAATTCCGCAAGGGAGACAATATCGGCAGGGTTAAAAACGAACAGGGCACGACCAAGGTTGAAGGACTGGAGGCAAGGTTCTTTGATGACGATTTTAGAGCCGATGGCAAATTTTCTGAGGAAATCAGGGGCTGTGAGGTTGTGGACACGAAGGAGGCAGGCGCGCCCTTGGAGGTCTTCAAAAATGGTGCAAAGGGCTGCGCCTTTGAGCGGATGCGTGCACAGGCTGCCATACAAGGCTGTCTTTTTTCCGGCAGGCTGGAGCAGGAGCTGCAGGAGCGAAACAGGGCGCAGGGTCGAGAGGGGCGCCGAAACAGGCCTTGTGATGGGAAACTGGACATCTGCGTCGCAAAATTTGGCCTGGGCTATGGCTCTTTCGTGGTACGCTACCAGAGCTTCCTTCTCAAAGCTCATGGATGCCCCAATCCATGTATTCATAGCTTCCGACATAGACATAGCTCAATCCCTCGTCTTTCCTTCCTTCTCCGGCAATGCCCCTTTTGTAGAGCTAGTATTTGTTTGTGTGAAGTTTTTTATTTCGGTAAATGGGTACTCTCGGTAAATGGGTCCAAATACACATAGATATTAGGCCAAGTCAATGGCTCAATTCTATTCTATTCCATTCTGTTCTTTTTGCACCACGTATCCTATCTTGTGGCCCCCTTCAACTAGAGGCCCATTCAGGTTCCTCAAAGGCTCTCCCTTGGCACCACGTATCGTATCATGTGGCCTCCTTCAACTAGAGGCCCATTCAGGTTCGTCAGAGGCCCTGCCTCTGCACCACGTATCTATGGCCCCTTCACTATAAGCCCTTTCCGGTTCGGCAGAGGCAAGTTTTGTGCCCAGCCTACATGTGGCTCTGTACCAACTATTGTTCAACCCATGTTGGAATAAACCTACTAGTCTAGTATCTTCCTTTACCATATGATCCAAAAGCTTCACTTGTGGCTCTATTTTAAGGATATCCATATTGGCCTCCCAGTCACTACTGCCACTATAACTTGGACATTATTTTCTTAGCAATATAACTTTTGCATCTACCACATGATGATTCTGCATGCTAAAGAATGACAAATCATCAGATCCTAGGCCAAGTGCCACTACAAAAAGTGTGTTGTCACACTGTGAGTTGAGCATTTATCTGCAGTAGAATCAAGCTCATTATCCTTACCAAAATACTCTTCCAACTGCTTGTTGATATAATAACTTTCTTTCTCTACTCACGTTCTACAATGGGTTCATTTGTATCCCTCTTTTCCTTATCTAATTCCTCTCTGCTCTTCTTCCTAACTTTCAAAAATCCTCGAACATTTTTTGAATCTAGTCTCCTTCTTGATCGAAATTAGGTACCTGCAAAACACGGTGGAATCAGACATTTGCAAAACAAAAATAAATTTCATGAACATGCTAAGGTATTTTAAGATAAAACTGAGAATTTATTATAAATAGTTGAATAACTAGCAAAGTCTATACATGAGTGCATGTCAATGTTTTAATGCTGGACCTCAACGCAAAGCACAGGAAGAGCCTTCTCCATCCATTTTGTCAATTTAAAAATGGAGCAAAGACATGGACTAGCAAGGGACCGGATCTGAGTTTTAGAAACTCAAATGCACCGATTCCAACACTGCATTTTAGGCAAATATCAATTGGCATCTAGAACCACATTAATTGCTACTACATGAATGAAGAGAGTATCTCGTGCTTTGTGTTATGATCAAAAGACATGTTTGATTATCTGGAGCAAACCCACAACTCAATAATAAACCATAAAGAGGAAAAGGATGTGGAGCAGACTTTCTTCGGACTGGACGGTTGGATGGCGCCCTAATGCTTGTTACAAACAATCAAGGGGAAACTAGTATCCACTAACATCATATATCATCGCAGTGAATTCCCAATCTACACTATCGAAATGGTGCATCAAATGGCATAAAATGGCATGTTCTACCAACCCACCTCTCAATGGTTTGTCCTACTCTTCAAAACATATTAGATACATAAGCCTAAAAGGGATGACTAAAAGAAAAAAATCTTTATTGATAGTGTAGGCATTCAAGCATTGAACTGAGATTGAGATCTCCCAAACTTGTACAAAACTTTTGTCAACAATGTTTTTTATAAGTTTGGTCATCTTCGAGGCTGAACATAGGCAATGTTCTTTACACCAACAATGAGTGGCGACCCATCATATACTACATGCATTTTTATAAAGTAATGGCAGAGATCATTCTTCCCATGCTAGGGTAGGAGAACATGACAATACATAGCATGCATTAAGTTAGATTTTTCATATATTAAAACTTGGATTGTAAGATTGCCTATTAGATGCCTTAATTTTATTCAATGGGGTGTTTTCTTTCATTTTTTAAGTCGAATATAGCAGCCTTTTCAAAATTATTTATTCAAGCCTCACAAGATTATCCCTTTTTTTTTTTTTTTTTTTTTTAATTAAGCTTTCTCCCTTCTTTTTCTTTTTCTTTTCCTTTTACTTTCTCTTTTCCTTTTCACGTGCCCTTTTTTCCTTCTGTTTTTCCCTTTCCCTCTTTCCATTCCCCCCCTCTACCTTTTTGCCCTTCACTTTTCCTCCTTCCTCCTCCCTTTTCCGTTTCTCTTTCCTCTTAAGAGATCAAAGCATGACCAATCATAGTGGTGTGAGATCGTGCATAAATCTTGACTTTCAGAGGCAATCAAATGACCTCAGGTATCCAACGTAAGTATGTAATAGATCAAACCCTAATTTGGACAGCTGAGATAATTTGATTGCATCTGAAGGTCGAGATTTATTGCACGACCTCCCAACTATTGTAATTGGTTATGCCTTTATCTCTCAAAGGGAAAAGAAAAAAGAAAAGGAGGAGGGAGGGAGGGAAATGAGGGAAAAGGACAAATGAGAAAGTGGAAAATAGAAGGAAAAAAAGGACACAAGAAAAAAAAAGAGAAAGGAAAAGAAAAGGAAGGGAGAAAGGGAAGGGAACAAGTGCACCGAGAAAAAGGAAAGGGCGAAAACATGAGGACATGACCAAAGGGAAGGGGAAAATGTGAAGAGAAAAAGGATGGGAAAAAGAACAAGGGAAAGAAAAGAGGAAACAAGGTGTTATGCGACGAGGGTTGCCCTCCAATTTCTTCGGGGTGAAGTGGCTAAAT
Source organism: Isoetes taiwanensis (assembly GCA_021234155.1). Classification (NCBI taxonomy): domain Eukaryota; kingdom Viridiplantae; phylum Streptophyta; class Lycopodiopsida; order Isoetales; family Isoetaceae; genus Isoetes; species Isoetes taiwanensis. The sequence goes on from JAJEKV010000007.1 coordinate 6,055,202, forward strand.
CAAACCGTGAACTCATGTTTTCACAATCTATATCTAAATTAAAGTAGACCCCTACCATGTTCTTAATTTGTAGGTCCCATCCACAAGTGCCCCCATCCACAAGTGCCCCTCGATTGAATTGTGTATGCAACTGAGTAGTTTAATGTTGTATAAATGTCTGCACGTGTTTTATGTCTTGTAGACGCAATCACAGCACTTCCTAGTACTCACAATATTTTAGGCTATAGGTGTTCATCTATAACACCGTTGAACGAGATCACAACATATAATAAACAATCTTTCGGGCGATGTTCCACTTGAAAGACATTGAGAGAAGTTATATTGTTATTCTGATCTTATTTCAATCATATTCTGTCTATTAGTATCACCATTGTGTTGTGAAATCCAGGTATAAAATATGACTTGTAAACGTGTGCCCAGCGTTACTCCGCATAAGTAGGGATGTGAGATTATATGCCATTTTGATATATGATTGATGTATATGAACCACCCCCAGGAGCTATATTTGTTTAGTTATGTTGGAAAGCATTATCACTTTTAGATATAAATTTTAGCTGTTACTTTTCATGAAATATGGCACATGGTAAATGGAGTCTTGTTGTAAATGCGCTTCTCAGCATGTGTATGTACTATTGTAGATATGCAAGATTTGAGGATGCAAATTGTGTATTTAACAGGATACTTAAACAAGTCATAATTTCATGGAATGCAGTGATTTGGTAGGCATGGAACTTCTACTATGATTCAAGAACCCACAAGAAAATTATCCACTAAAATTGACTCCCAAATTCGAGGGCCCAAAAGCAGAATACATGATATACACAAATCTCAAACCCTAACAAAATAGTACCCTAATATTTTTTAACTAAAAATACGCTAATAGAAGGTTTCAAAACCAATACACTTTAAAACCTTCATCATTTTGGGCCTTCAACAAGGACACCACATAATGGGTGCCTTGTGAAAGATTTCTTACTCTTATCTCAAATTCTTAAGGCTTTGTTTGAAATATATAGCATTTTACCATTGTTATGCACACTGCCATGGTTATGCATTAATTGCAGCTTGTTTGGTGAGTTTCCAATTTACAGTTTAATCAAAGGTTTAGCATCTCAGATAGATTTATACTATAATATATGAGTATCCGCTCTTGAATTCATATAGCTCTTGAATTCATATAACTCTCTTGTTTCAGTTCGCCAAAGAGAAAAGAAAATGTTCCTTAAATGCTTCCAAATCGTACTTTCTTTTGTAAACAACGCGTATGCTTGTTCAAAGGTTCCACTCTCAAACAATGCTATGTTACCTTGGTCTGGATATCTTACAAATAAGTGACATTTAATTTACAAAAAAACAATTTTATAGTAACTTCTGGGTTGCTTGTTCAAAGAGCTCAAACAATGCTATGTTATTTTGGTCTGGATATCTTGCAAGTAAATCACACAGCTAATTTACAAAAAATACTTTTATAGTAAATTCTAGGTGGAAACAAAGGCTCATATTTAGATTCCCAATCTATGACATGAGAACTGATAAGTACCTTAGACAGCCCACTGCATATCCTCATACAGAAAGATTTTGTATTTATAGCAATGTGCCTTGGCATGATCAAATAAAAACCATTGATTGGCAAAACAAACTTGACCATTAATGGCCCTGGCTTCAGAATTGTTGTTGTGCCAGACAAACCTTCATGTCTCCTTAAAGACCAACTGCATGAGCAACTGGTAAGAACCTGCAAAATCCTCATTTGGCTGCCTCGTAATCTTGAGCTGGTTACAATCGTCACATCCCTTCATAGTACAATTACCATTAACTTCTGAGCAGTGCGAATAACTGCCTTCCAGCTTATAGGTTAGAAATTTATTATCCACACCAAAAAGTTTGGCAATCCTCCTTATGCCAGAAGGCACCCATTCCCCAAGTAGAAAATAGTCTGGCAGTGCTGGACAACATCTAGGCATTATTGAATACCTAGTGCGATGCAACTCATTAAGCCTATAACACCCATAGCAGAAACTATTAATGCACACGCATGTTCCGACACGTTCTTGTGGTGCCGAAAATGGCCACCACATCATCACCCTTATGATGCAACCAAACCAAGGCTAGCTGTCCAGTGCTACATTTGGCCTCTCTTGAGATTCGACTCACACGTTCATACAATATATCTTATTCCTTGACATGTTTACTGGATAACATCTGGGTATAACAATCTGAAAGGAGAAATACCAAGTGGGCCATATGGAATAACCCCAATTCCAAGCTCCCTGCAGTGTTCATGCATTGAAATTATATCCAACTATTGTACACTGAGTTGAATTGAAAGAAAAATAGATTGCAGTAATATCTTACCTGCATGTGGGAACAACGTCATCGTTTATCCCTCACCCATAATGATCATTCCATTTGAACAACAGTTATAGGATGGACCGCATGAGCTCTGCGGACTATTGATGTTGGCATCCCGAACAGGCCAAGGCCTTGCCCTCTTACACCAGCTTCTTCATTTCACCAACCTATAATTATTACAAAAATTCAGACCCTTGAAGCCCAATTATTAATTTGACCAGTCAAAGTAATCGCTCCTTACTGTAAGTTCAATCGGAACATGTGCATCCACTCTCTGCTAGCAAAGGCAATAAAGGTCAATGCAATCTATATCCAGTCGCTTAAGACTAGCTTCAGAAACTGCTCTGACACACATACGATCTGCTCTAGTGGTAGTAGTTCTACTATTCCGATCCGGTTTTATATGACCTGCATTTAATATTTATCTTTGAGAATATATAGCACACATTTATTCATGTTATCACATTATTGCCTATAGCAGTAGATTTATTTGCCATATCCAAGTCTAATGCCACATAGTGCCTTTGAATATTCAGCATCTTAGCAAGGTTCCAATGTTGTACTTGGGTCCCATAGGCCAGTTGGTCTCCGTGGACGATAAAATCATATTCTATTCTATTCTATTCTATTCTATGTTTGTGCCATGGTGTATTAGAGACAAATAGTTTAATGAGGTCAGATAAGGTTGCATAGGCCTTTGTGTATAGTACACGGACAGTTAATAGATCTTAGATATTATTGGGGGATGCATCTATATCAACCTTAGATTGGGAAATATCCTTACGATGTCTAAGATATGTCATGTCTAAAATATGGGTTGCCAAGGATCCAACCTTTAAGAAAGCAAGCCGGAGTATTGTATGATTTTAGACAGCATATCTAAGGTTGCATTAGAATAGCTTGAATAAAGTTCTAATAGTCCTCGAATAAAGCTTGCATGTAGGAAGGCATGCCTTGGAAATAAAAGTTATACAGGTCCTATTTTTTCTCAACCTACAAAACGGCTTTAATAGAGGGAAATGATCATCTGGTTATGGGACGACCAGAAAGAAGAGCTATAGCAATGGAAGAAGTGCAGTTTCTATTGAATTAATTATAGGCATTCATGCAGGTATCTCATTTTGTTGAAGGCATGCTAGACATCTCTTTTCCATGGCTGGATGCATGTGCAAATGCGTGCAAGAATATCCACTATTCTGTTGATGTCCAGTTCTAGCAGTGGGTTACGTATGTCTGTATTTCATGCAAACCAGTAGATTTGTCATTTATGATAAAATCCTGTAGTATACAACAGTGGGATAATTTGATTTGAAACTGTCTGTTGTCTTTAACAGCTTGGTCTATCAAGTATTCCGAACTGCAATATTTTCAGCTATATGCAGCATGGTGAAGGCTGGTGAAGGCTAACTCTTCCCATACAATATGATTGTAATCTTTAATTTTGAGCTTGGTTGCTGCTACGTCTGATCAACGATGTGAAATACTAAATTTGACAATTGTACTACTAGATTTAGGTCAAACGTTGCATCAAACTCTGGCAATGTAAAGTGTGTGTTCATGGTCATCCAATATTGCGTTTAAGCATTTACAGTAAAAATTCGAGACCTAGATCTGCACAGCAAACACAATTAAGATTTCTTGCATCTATTCTACAAGTCCAGAAAATGCTTTAACGAATTGATTATAGATATGTGTAGTTACAATATAGTTTTTCTTATTGCATTGGCTCAAATTTCTTTTGCACACAGAGTGCATCAGGAAATAATTATGGCTACAATACTTTTGTGGAAAGTTAATGGTGACACATCCCATACAAAGAGATGATACTTACACAAAGTAAAACTGATAGACAAAGCATTATATGGTGTGTCCTAATGCTCCCACATCGTAATGCTCTTGCGCACAACATATGTGAGGCTTTTGTTCATGCGGAAGGGTAATGGGTTGCTAAGCATGTCTTAAGCAACACACATGTCTATATGGCTTCTGCCATTCTTGCTTCCCACTCAAAGTTTCAGGAGATTGTGGGTGTTGTTAGAAACTTTTATCTGGGGTGGAAATGAAGCAGGGGCAGTGGTGAAGGTTGCATGGTCTAAGTGTATAAAACCTAAGTCTGCTGGAGGTTTGGGCATGACAGATTTCCATTTGCGAGAGTAAGGTTATGATCTCAAAATTCATTTGGCTGTTTCGTAGGTAAGGATGATTCTCCGGTTTCTGGCTTATTGCACGTGCTCTTACCCTCTTGTATCCCTTTTGGTAAAGTCACACTCAAACCCTCGTTCTTCCATGGAGTTTATTTTATGAGTTGCGGCCTTATCATAATGCTTCTCCATTCTTAAAGGGATTGTTAGATTCCCGGCACACGATCAAAACTTTATTTCACATCAGTCCAACCGCTTGTGTGCAGTTGATTACACCTTGTTGGTGGATCCCTCCGGTAGACAATCAACCACTTTGCTTTTACAAATTGCACCCATTGACTCAAAGACGTTGGAAAAGTGCTGGAATCTTAACTATTGCAAAGATGGTATGACTCGAGGCCGATTCTTGTCGACATGGGAGGCTTTTTCGCTTAAAGTTTCTATTGGGGCGATGGGATAGAGTTCTTTGGCAAAAAGTTGCTGATTTTCTACAGCCTATTCTCGCCACACCAAGAAGATATTTTGGTATGGGTTTGTCATGAAGAAATTAAGGAGTGCAAACTTGTGAACTCTATGTATCGCTTGTTGCTTGATCTCGATATTCTTCCTCCGCCTAATAAGTGGTCTCTTCAACTTCCTCCTCTTCAATGGCGTAAGGTGTGGTCTTGGGCATGGGACAAGCTACTTCATCCTAAAGTGGCGCTTCTTTGGTGGCAGATTCTTCATAGGTGTCTGCGGGTTAATGTGCTTGTCCATAAGTTTAACCCTAGAATATCAAATCGTTGTCCAAAGATGCAAGCGTGGATCCGAGACCATTGAGCATTGCTTTTTCATGTGTGAACACCTTAGACAGTATGGGACTGGTTGTTTTCCCTTTTTCGTGTTTCACTAACAAGTCAACAACCCGCTTTTGGCAATTTACCCAAGTACACGGACAGAGTTACAAGGCCGGGCTTTTCATCTAGCGGCGGGATGGTTGCTTTGGACTATCTGGAAAAGACGAAGATTGGTAATCTTCAAAGGTCTGGATGTGGCAGATAATCGTGTTCTCCAAGAAGCTCAAGGTTACATTGTAAAGTCGTATCATTGTTCTTCACTTGCCCCTCGCAAGAGGCGATTGATTTTTGAGGAGTATTTGGATGTGCACTCTTATGCTTAGGCAGGTTGCTTCACTCGGTGGGTCTCCGCTTATCCGCTGAGATTTTATTCCTGTCTCTGCATTTATACTTGTATTTGACTCTTTGATTGAATAAAGTCTGATGTCCTTCAACAAAAAAAATATCATGTGTGCCAAGAATCTATTTTTGTTCTCATCTTTGCTATGTAATTGGCGTCCCAATCATATGGTTCTCGCGACGTCTTATTTTCAACTCCGCTTCTCACGACATCTTATTTTCAACTCCGCGAGTAACAATGTTCTCTCTAATATGTTCATTCCAAGCTTATTTGAAGGAAAGAGCAACTTGGCTTTGGAAAGCTGTAAGATTCTTAAGTGTGTAAATATATTTTCATTATACACCCATGTACACATGTTTTTATGGTACATCTGTTTTCAATGTACACTTGCGTCCGGAGCTAATATTCTCTTTAATTTGTTTGTTGCTGGACTTTTATGAATAAGGAGTAAATTTTTAAGAACAATAAATGGATTAGATAGGTGTACCTTTTGTTATCAATTGCATGTCACCAGCCAATTGTCACCATCTCCATCCAGCTGCTATGGGATTTCACAACAATGACCTTGGGCATGCTAAATAGAAACGCTACTATATTGAATAGCAAAATAGACTTTGTTGTATTTTTGTTGTACTGCTGCATGCGCATGCTAGAGTTTCATTTGGAAAAGAGGCAATAGCTAGCTATTCAGATGCAACGAAAAGCAACATCATCGAAATCGTATTTATGCTCGGCAACGCCGGGCACTCGTTACTAGTGATGATGAAATTGAACCTTTGTGCGGTCTATGTTGTGGTTGGTAAAAATTATTGCATTGAATGTTTAATTTCTACACCACCTTCAAAATAGGTAAAAGGACAAGGGTTTATATATATTGAAATATATCTGGACAGCATAACAAAATTTGATATTGTTACATAGATAACTCAAAAGAATGAGAACCTTTACCTTTGGAGGATTATATTTTGGAGGTAAATGTTCTACTTTGGCAGGTGATTCATCGCTCTTTGAGAGTTAATAAGATAGTTCATCGCTTTAAGCCGGGAGTAAGCCCATTTTGCCCAATGTGCGAGCAGTGCATTGAAACATTGGAGCACTGTCTATATTTGTGTGCAGAGCTGAGTAGTCTTAGGTCCTGGCTGCATTCTTTTTTTGGAGTATCTTTGGATAGTCAGCACTTTCTTTTGGGTATTTATCCAAATCAGTGGACTGCTTCTAAAAGGATTGCATTTCACATGGCAAAGTCTTGGCTAATATGGAGTGTATGGAAGCGAAGGCGAAGAAAGCTCTTTTATGATAAGCGTATTTCTTCTCAGGTGGTGCTTCAAGAAATTCCTAAGAAGTTGTATAATTGCTTTCAGATCTCCAATTGGCCTGATAGTATTAAAATTCCAATATGGAGTGATCATCTAAAAGTGATTGATGCTTCAGGGGCATTTCTTACTTCTGGAAGTACTTTGTAATATTTTGAGTGTATAATATGAAGTAAAACACGTTCTTCAAAAAAAAAAGAATGAGAACCTTATCCAGAAACCTAAAGCAATAGTAGTGCTTTGTGCAGCACGCTAGTGCGCAACAAGTACTAGTCACTTTAGAGGGCTTCTAAAAATGGCCTTGGTAATTTCAAATCCAAATCACCCCAGAAATTCTCTGATACAAATAGAAGAGAAGTCCTAATGTTTCTATCTTCTAATGTCGGAGGGGCGATCGTTGAACTACCAAATGCAATCATTGTCGGATTTATCTAGTCGTTCTTGTTTCTTCGCAAAAGCAAAAGCAAAAGCAAAAAAAAAAAAAAAAAAAAGAGAGCTGCCAACTACTAGTTTTGTCTGCCCCGGTGAATGAGCTTCCGACCCCAACCCCACCATCTCAAGGTGTCCCCTTAGCGTTAGCATTCTTTTTAATACTTCTTGAGCCAATTCCCCATCGTTTTTTGTGCAACAAGTCCAGGAATATGTTCATCCGCTAATATGATGGCTGGTTATAGTTCAATCAAGATTCCAAGTGGCCCTGCCTGGAGCACGTCACCTATGAGAGGTAAGGCACCAGAAATCTGCTTAATTGCATCTTATATTGGATGCCACCCCATGTAGTTGCTACTTGGCTGGACCTGAGGGTCTCCATTTCAAGAACGTCTATATTGAATATAACTTACAAAATGTTCCTTAATCATTGTGGTCTTACCAAATGACCCAGAATTGTCATCTGAAACTTAATCCAGCTTATTCTATGGTTGTTTTACCTGCAGAGTGTGGAATTTGTAACTTGAGCAGTCCTCATGCTATTGATGCCATACTCATCTTCCCGAGGTCCAATATAACAAACATTTTACTGTTGTGATGCTTAAAGAATAAAAGAAAGGAAGTTAGGGCTAAGAACATGCAAGTCACACTATTTACCAATTTCTGTCTTCGTGTTTTACAGTAACATATGAACGCGTTAGATCCAACACATTTGGGTAGATGCATCTGTATGGATATGTGGAACGAGTGAGTAAATTTTGGACATCTGAGCAAGAACAAGAATTTGTCTCATTTTTATTTGTATATCATTAGTTTTATTCTTTCAGCTTGCTAGAGTACAAATTAATGCTACGTTTTTCTAGAACAGACGAAGATCAAAGTCTGAAATTGATGACATTCCCTTCATCAAAAAGCTTCTAAGAAAAAATCCAAAAGAAATATCTTGATTCACAGTCCTTGGCATGTCGTCAAAATAGTCATTTTTGAGATCTAGCAGATAATAGGTTTTGATGAAGTTCACCGTGTTCTCGGGTTTGACACTAGGAACCGCATTTTTCGAAGAAAAAATAATAGAAAAAGAAAAGAAGGATTGCCTTTTTACACACATTTCCATCTTTAAACCTACAAAATATAATACATGTTATAGTTCTTCATCGGCTCTTCTCCTCGATGAAAATCTACAATCCCTAGTATCTAATGCTCAATTTTTCATCTTCATAAAATTTTGGCTTTTCACCTTTAACAATGGGCTTTGTTTCTAAAATGACGCTTTAATACGTGTGGATTCTTGAGACATGATCCTAAATATTAACCAAAATTTACTCAATGAGGGGAGGGTAACCACGTGAGGCGCCCACCAATTTACAGAAAGTGAAGGGGCTGAAAATCATAGCTAGGAAGGGGGGGAACAGGGTGAGTGAGGTCATCATGAACAACAGGGATTGGGTTACAATTTTGGTATGTATTAATGCTGAGGGGTATAGGATCCCCAACATGTACATTTTTAAAGGTAATCGAATGAGGCAGGACAACATTGCAAGATGTGAAATGGGTGCCATTCAGGCTATCCAGACTTCAGCTTGGATGACATCAGAATTGTTTAAATCATGGCTGTCACATTTTGCAGCAAGCGTCCCAGGTGGTGTATCCCCAGATCAGCCTCACTTTATCATTTTGGATGGTCATTGCAGCCATATGGATCTAGAAGTCATATTGGCAGCAAGAGAGAAGGGCATTCATTTTGCCTTATTGCCTGCACACATGTCTCATAGACTTCAACCTCTAGATGTGGCATGCTTTGCCCTTTTCAAGGCATCATTCAAGAGGCTTAGGGCTGTCTACATGGTTAGCAAAGGGAGTGCAAAGCCAAAGAGGGAGGAGATAGCAGAATTGATTTCGCAATCAATTGCATGTGGTCTAACACCCCACAACATCAAGGCAGGTTTTAGAGCCACTGGTATCTGGCCCTTTGACCAGGAAAAGGTTAGGCCAGGCCAAGAGTGTACCAGGTTTGGGAGGGTGCATGTTGAAGACATTACAGAAGGCCATGAGCAGGCTGGAGAAGAGTACCATCCAGATGCACCAATGGAAGGGTTTGACATGGTAGAAGTGCACCAGCTATGGAAGGCCTTACCTAGACAACTTCCAACTGATGTGCAAAATGACCAAGCGCCACACATTCCAGCTGGTGAGCATGTGCCACAATCTGTGCATGTGGAACATACACATGAAATTGGTGATGAAGATGCTGCTGCAGTGATGGCTTTCCAGGCTCCTGTAAGTCAGGTGCATGTCCATGATGTTGGAGGGTCTATGGCTGGTCTGCAAGAACCATCTCAAACATGTGTGCGGCCATCACAGGCCATGAGGGCAAGGAAGAGGGGCTTTGCCCCAGATATGGGGGAAAGAGTGCACATATCGAGTGATGGTTTCTGCGAGGCATTGAGAGCAGAACAGACAAGAAGGGCAGAGGCCGAAAAACTGAAATTGGAGCAGCTGGCAGCAAGGAAGGTGGAGACTGCAAGGAGGAAGGCTGAAAGCGAGGAGGTTGCCAAGAGGGCACAGGCTAACAGGGAGGAGAGAGAGAAAGGATGAAGATAGCTGATGCAGCTGAAGCTGCAAGTGCTGCAAGGCTTAGGGAGTTTATGTATCCAAGGGGATGTCTAGAGTGGCATCTGTTTTTGGTTTTCAAAGGGCATTGAGTGAGGTGAAGACAAGAACGTTACAAGTGAGGAACAGATTGAGAATGAGGTAAGGGTTGAGTCCACTTAGGGCAGTCAGCCCACTTGGGGCAGCCATTACAGGCAATCAGACGTGCTCAGGTATTGACCAAAACCTTGAGCCTGCTGGTCCTTGCTAGTCCCTGTGTAGACCTAAACTCACAACCATCAAGTCATGTGCAGTTTAGATGACACACATATCTGCTCAGGTGATGCTGGACATGGGCAGAATGTAAGCATTGAGGGTTGCATACCTCTAGTTAGACCTGTAGCAAACCCAATCAGCACACTCAATTCCCCATTGAAGAGGTGGGACTTGCCAGCTCCATAAGAATATGGAGGTTTGCAAGAATATGGAGGGCTGAGATGGCTCATGAAACCCAGCCGACTCCAAGGTTTAGAGAGGGGACCTCATTCATAGCTACACCTGCTGGTAGTCAAGTATGCTCGTTCTCCTTGCACTCTTAATTTTAAGTTTACATTTTATTTGGCTCTGCTATTAACAGACAATATGCACAGATATCTGAAGACTTGGATGAAACCCAAGACAATTAAGGTGTCGACAACATACTGAATTGAGTGAACTCATTGTACATAATTTTATTGTTTGCAACTGATTTCCCAATCCTTTACCAATATGGGGCATGGACCTGACACAATTATTGTCATCCACACAAATAACTTAAGTAATCAACACAACCAATAGGGCCAGTAATCAGAAGATCAATGCATTATACAAAATTTTGATCATACAAAATTTAGCCCTGAGGCTTCACAAAATAAGCCCAAGGGCTGTTTCACAACATAAACCAAAAGGAAGGGGAGGAGGGAATTGTCCAGAGGGGCCTTTTGTACAAAGGGGCTGTAGCTTATTAACCCACGGGGATCTGGAAGAGCACTTGGTCTCCTTCTGTGATCACGATCTGGCAAGGGATGAGATTTCGCTTCGGACTTAGCCCGCTCAACCTGGGACACGATCTCAGGCGAAATCTCTACACTAACAGATGAACCCACGGCTGTAGTAATCTCAGCCGGGGTTACTAAGCAATTCCTAACCCTGAAACTGTTAGGAGTCGTTGAAGTGTTCGAGTTCGCAGGCGAGGGCGGAGCGCTCGAAAGAGGGCGAGCCCTCTTGCTGGGATCAGAGCCGCCACCCCTAACCACGTCCCACCTAGAACCTGACCCAGGATAGCTGGTTCTCCTCGCATGATTCATGGCGACTTCTTCTGTGTTGCAATGAAAAATGCCTGAAATCAGTGGCGACTCGACACCAAAAACACAACGGACGATCAGCGCTTACCTCCGGCGCTTCTGGCCCCCCGGATGCTTGAGCGGAATGGAATAGTGGCTGGTCGAGCCTTCAATTTAAACTAGTAACTGTAATGATGCCCCTTCCGCATACCTGGCAGTTCCGGATTTCCAAAAATCCGCCTTTTAAAGCCAAATTACCTTTCTTCTGGATGAGGCAGAGAATGTTCGGGCCAATTTGGATGCAGATTTGGGATTGCAGTGTGGAAAATCAGCTCGAATTTTGGGCGGAGGAGGGCTAAAAAGGCAACGGTGACCGTTGGCAGGTACCTCGATAGCTGGCGGCAGAGCGCGTAGGTGGCACTTATCACGCGTCTGCAGGCAATAACCCCCGCGAAAGGTGGCCTCGGGTACCACGCAGTATGGTTAGGGGCCTCGCGACTGTGGACACTACACCCCCCTTGCTTTAAGGCACCATAACTTTCTAGCCTGATATTTTTTGGTGTCCATGTCTTTGGAGAAGTTGTTACAGACAACATTAGGTATCCAAATTAGTTGACGGATTGAGGGATGCGTGAAATTCGTGTGCATTGGGCCAATTTGCCTCTTAAATGCGTGGAACATGGCGACATACCCTAGAGACTTTATTTTTCATGGTAAAAAGGGTCTTGCACCCCTGCGACCTTGCTATCTTATATCACGTGGTCAAACAAATGAATATTTGTTTGTAGTGAGAATGTCTAGATAATTTGAATCATTTAATTCAAAGGAAGGAAGGAAAGAAGGTTCTTTTATCGTCCGCGGAGGCCAATCAGCCTATAAAGCATTAGAGTTAGAAATCAAAACACGTGGTCAACACAAATATATATTTATACAAATCAAGTATTGATGGGGTTGGCGCAAAAGGAGGGCATGTGAAAGGTAATTAGAATTATGCCATTTTTATAGTGCAAGTTTGGGTGACATTTCAAAGTATTTTTGGCAAGCTAGTTGTTCTGAAGTTGCTATTTTTAATCTTTTGTTTTTTATATTAACTAGTCAACGCCTATTAATCAACCTCCGGGACATTCTAGGGTATCTGGCAAAAGATACTATTTTTAGGAACTTTTTGCTTTGGGGTTCGACGTATGTTAGGTGATCAGAGGTGGTTGCTCATGCCAGTTAAGACTTACATAACATTTCAGCCGTCTGGCAAGAGTTAGTAATTTTAGCACACAATCTCAACCTCCATCAGATCTGAGATGGTTGAACGGTGTAGATAGCCCCATACATCAATAGCATGAGCATACGATGCCAAATTATATCATTAGATCTGACATATGGACGATCGAGAATGCCCCAACTTCATTAATGTCTATGGTGATATCACACATCTACACCGTCCTTACATGTCGTTCGATCTGGGATGGTTGAACGATGAGTAATAGGTCTATAAATCACGGATGACCGGACAACAACCAATTAGCTTGTATGGCTAGGATCGCTCAATAGGCATGAGCGATTAATAGGTCTATAAATCTCACACGTGGATGACCGACAACAACCAATTAGCTTGAGAGACCACTGGATGGCTAGGATCGCTCCATATATCGCATTCCCATAACGCACATCCCTTATATCGCTACTAGTACTAATAATAATATTTAAATTTTGATACGGTCATGGTTACCCCGTCATCATTTGTCTTCAATTTTTAACATGTTAATAAAATTGAACAATGAGATTGACGACGTTAAAAAAAAAATGATAGCCTACTACAACACGAAGCAGCCATCATAATCTTATCTTCTCCCCGAAGGAAGAGCATAAATCAAATGCCTAAAATAGGTAAGAATCTGCATTGTTTTATAGTTGCGTCCTATTTTACAAACGACACACTTTTTATAGGTGGCACAGTTTCTTTTTAGCGAAAACGACATCGATGGAAGAATCCCACATAAATGAACTCGTCAGACAGCAAAAGAGATCCTTTCGAAGCTTCTTGAGAACCAGAACAAATGTCGACAAAAGCACGGTGCCCAAAGCATTTTTGGCAACTTCTATCGATCAAAACGTTACTTAGGTTTTCTGCTTTAAACGTTCTTCCTACAAAAGTGTCATCTTTATCCTGGAGATATCTATTTGAATTTACTAAAAACTCTGATCAGATTCTGATAACACATTTGGCACTCGGATGAAATCACCACGACAAAGAACCGTCTTTGTTCCACTTGCTTGTAAGTAATTTTTCTCTTGAAGAATGTAAGCTGTATCAAGTGCTTTATTTGGGTTTCTGATGTTAGTGTTATGATTGTTAGCATGCATTGCCAAGAGCATTATGAAAATCAGCAAACTCTGACAAGAAAAATATCTATGGTTGGCCGCGTTTTAGTCCTAAAGACAAATCCTGTTAGAGATGGCAGGTAAGGATTACCATCTCCAGAGAGTGCTATGTTTTGAAATACATTTTCGTTCTCATTGACTGCTCATTTTTGAAATAGGATTGTGGATGAAGTTTTGTGGAAGCCTAGAGGACAGGGCCCTATGCAGAGCAACCTGTGTCATGCGTGCATTAATGTCAGGGACATATATAGTCCTCATTGTGGCATTCTTGTCACTTCTTACAGCACAAAGAAGATCAAATGCAATAAACAGGATCTTCAACAATAGGCCTCCTCAGCATATCATTGTTGCGCTTTTAGGAGCATGTGTCGGCGTGGGATACTTCGTTCTGGTCGGATTCTCCCTAGGGCATTGGAGGCCTGGCAATTGGTCCAACACTCATATAGTTGAGATTGTGGCCTATACAGTCCAAGGCTTAGCCTGGATGGTCACACCCTTAACTCTAACTATCAATGCAACTAAAGTTCTTCAAAGAATTACACAAATATGGTGGATATCAATGTTCGCGTTTTGCACATGTCAGGTTACATTAACCTTAATCAACCTGATCTTATATGGGTTCTTCTCTATTGAAGGGTGCCTTATACTTCTGAGCTGGCCTCTCTGTGGTTTGTTCCTATTCTTTGGTTTTAAGAAACAGAATGTTATTCCAGACACTACTCTCTCTGAACCCTTTTTGGGCACCCATGATGTTTCTAGTGTTAACATAACCCCATTTGCACATGCGGGAATTTTTAATCGCATGACATTTATGTGGCTTAATCCCCTTCTGACACAAGGTTCCAAGAAGCCCTTGAAGTTATCAGATTTGCCTAGACTTGCAGGACCTGATTTGGCTGAGACAGCGCATGTTTCATTTACGATGGCGTGGAACAACCAGAAAACTACTACCTCCAAACATTCTGTATTTTGGGCTTTAGCATCTTGCTATTGGAAAAGCCTTGGCTTTAACGGTACATGTGCATTGCTGAAGTGTACAACGGTGTCCGCTGGGCCGCTTATTTTAAATAGATTTGTAAAATGTGCCAATGGAGAAGCTGCTTTTAAATGTGAAGGCCTTGTTCTTGTGGCTGCACTGTTTTTAGCAAAGATGGTGGAGTCCTTATCGCAAAGGCAGTGGTACTTTGGCAGTCGAAGAGTAGGTATGCAAATGCGTTCCGCAATAATTGCAGCTGTGTACGAGAAGGAGCTGAAGCTATCAAATGTTGGAAGGCAGTCACATGCAGCAGGAGAGATCCTCAATTATATGGCAGTTGATGCATACCGAATTGGTGAATTTCCTTACTGGATACATCTCTTGTGGACAACTCCTTTACAAATATTTTTGGCCCTGTGCATTCTCTTTATATCTGTAGGCTGGGCAACATTGGCTGGCTTGTCTGTAATCATCCTTGCTGTACTTCTTAACTCCCCATTAGCAAGGTTGCAGCAGAGGTATCAGAGTGGACTTATGGAAGCTCAGGATGAAAGACTAAGGGCTACATCAGAGGCCCTCAAAAGCATGAAAGTTCTAAAATTACAAGCATGGGAGGACCATTTCAAGACATCAATAGATAATCTTCGTAAAGTTGAGCTGAAGTGGCTATCTGGAGTGCAGTTTAGGAAGTCATTAAATTCTTTGATATTTTGGTTCTCTCCTGTTGCCGTGGCAACATCAACTTTTGTTGCTTGCTGGCTAATGGGAATCCCACTGACTGCAAGTAACGTATTTACTGCACTTGCAACATTGCGCATTATCCAGGATCCTATTCGTACAGTTCCAGATCTTATTGCAGTTGTAGTTCAGGTTAAAGTTTCGTTGTTCCGTATTTGCAGGTTTCTCGAGGAAGATGAATTGGATAAGGATGCAGTTTGTAGGAACTCAAGTGGAAATTTTGATTTTGCACTTGAAATTAAAAATGGATTCCTTAGTTGGGATCCTAAAGCTGTTAAACCTACCATCAGGAATATAAATCTTAAAGTCAAGCATGGTGAGAAAGTTGCAGTGTGTGGAGAAGTCGGTTCTGGAAAGTCAACACTTCTTCTTTCTGTTCTAGGAGAGGTGCCAAAATTAAATGGAACGGTACGTGCATCTTTATTGTATCTGTACAAGTTCAAAATGTATTTGAGCAACTCATTTTGATGTTTCTATCAGATTAAACTGTGTGGTAGAGTTGCCTATGTTGCACAAATAGCATGGATTGAATGTGGGACTATCAGGGACAATATACTATTTGGATTGCCAATGGACAAAATTCGATACAATAACACATTAAAGGCATGCACACTTGATAAGGATCTTGAAAGTTTTCCGTATCGTGATCTTACTGAAATAGGGGAAAGGGGGCTCAACATGAGTGGAGGCCAGAAACAGCGTATTCAGTTAGCTCGTGCCATATATCAGGATGCCGACATTTATCTTCTCGATGATCCATTCAGTGCTGTTGATGCTCATACTGCCGCTGCCCTTTTCAAGGTGCCCTGTTAACATTTCGATGATCGTTTTGCATGATTAGAAGCATGTTTAATTAGGCACTGGTATTACAGAACTGTATCATGGGAATGTTGTCTAAGAAGACTATAATTCTGGTGACCCACCAAGTGGAGTTTCTGCCAGCTTTTGATATTATTTTGGTAAGATCAAAACTCATTTACATGTTAGGATATCTTTCACGTTGAAGCACATCATCTAACATTTTCAAGAAGCTTGCAGTTAATGCAAGATGGAGAAATTCATCAAGCTGGAAAGTACAATCAGCTTTTGATGGAAGGTAGTAGATTTGAAGAACTCGTAGATGCGCATAATGATGTGATGGGAACACTAAGGGAACCAGCCAGAGTGGAAGTTAAATCTGGTAATATTGGGGGTCTATTAAGAAAGCTCAGTAGCAAGGCTTCTCATAGGGAGCTAGTTCTTGCACCAGATGCTGAACAGTTGACAAAGGAGGAGGAAAGAGAAGTGGGAGATACAGGAGCAAAGCCCTATCTTGATTATTTGAGGCAGGCACATGGATTTTTATATGGGAGTTTCGCAGTCTTGAGCCAGATTATATTTCTTGCCGGACAGCTAGTGTCAAATTGGTGGTTGGCAGCTGAGATTGCAAATCCAGCTACAAGCACAGCTTACTTAATTGAAGTGTATGCAATAGTTGGAATGGGCTCTGCATCCATGCTCCTAGTCCGTGCGATTTTTACTGTGCTTACGGGCCTTGCTGCTTCAAAATCATTTTTCTCGGAGACTCTAAGTTCTTTATTTCATGCCCCTATGAGTTTTTTTGATTCTACTCCAACTGGTCGGATACTAAGTCGAGTAAGTCCTATATGCTAAAAATTACAGCACATTACTAAATTTGACTGGATGGTATAACGCAGTTTTTTTTTTGTTTTGGACAGCTATCTGTGGATCTCAGTATCGTTGATATTGATGTTCCTTTTAACTTCATCTTTTCAATTGCGGCATCATTGAATGCACTGACGAACCTTGGGGTGACAACAGCAGTCACATGGCCAATCCTAGTGGTGATTCTTCCAACAATATTCATAAACAGGAAATTGCAGGTTTGTTTATATACCAACTCCTTAAAGAGTGGCATGATCTTCTCTCTCCTGAAGTACTTTGTAATACATATAACCTTCCAAAGGCCCAAAAGAGAACTGAGAGACTAATGGTGGTTGAACTAAAATTCCACACCTTCTCCATCACTTGCAACGGTTCTCCATTAGGCTGCAACAACATAAAAAATTCACAACTGCGTCTTATAAGTTTCTTTCAGGATCCTTTCCAGTACGAGCATCATTTAATACTAGCTCTCATCTCAATTTTTCATGGCAACCCCTTTCTGCTTTCAGCAGCTGCCATACCCAAAGCCAAATCAATGTTTCTCCTTAAAGTCCTTAGCAGAACATTCCAATAAACATTTTCTTGTGGGTTACTCAACATTAAGATGAAAAGCAGCAATTGAAATAGCTAACAACGTGGTAAATGGTTTCCTATCTTAAATATTCATTGATGTCCCTAGAGCAACCACTAAAAGGAGCTCAATTATGGAAAATTCTATGGCCATTATTTTGGGCATGGAGTGTATAAAATGTAAAGTTATAATAGATGATGGCTTCCTTAAGAAAAGGAATTTGTTGTCAAGGTTGGTTGAGATTGCTTACTTGCTTATCCATTGTCAGCTTTTTTACCTATCATCTGCGCGGGAATTAATGAGGCTAAATGGCACAACAAAATCACCAATTGTGAATTTTTTTGGTGAAGCTGTATCGGGTGCTGCTACAATTCGGGCCTTCGGAATGGAAGATCGTTTCATGGGTCGTGCATTACATCTAGTGGATGCGAATTCCAGTCCATTTTTTCATAGCTTTGCAGCCAGTGAATGGCTTGTTCAACGTCTTGAAGCACTTGCTGCTATGATAGTTTGTTCTTCTGCTCTCTTAATGGTCTCGCTTCCAGCTGGCTCAATTGATCCTGGTAATTTTGGATGGTAACCGATGTTGGGAAGTTAAGTTTCATCTAACAATATTGCAATTGCTTTGTAGGATTTGTTGGACTGGCCATCAGCTATGGTCTTTCTTTAAATCTTTCGATGGTTTTCAGTATACAAAACCAGTGTATCTTGGCCAACAATATTATATCAGTTGAAAGAATTAAGCAATATATGCAATTGCCTCGTGAAGCACCGGCCATAGTTGATGAGAAGAGACCTCCCTTGCATTGGCCACTGAAAGGAAAGGTGGAACTATGGAACTTGCAGGTTAGTATCATTTCTATGTTAATGCATATAGAATTACGTGCCTTAATTGGTCTTCTATAATTTCAAAATTGTTTGTTGGTAGAACAGGTACGGTATCAGCCAGGTTCACCATTAGTCCTCCATGGAATCACATGTGTATTTGAGGGAGGCCAAAGGATCGGGGTTGTGGGGCGAACTGGAAGTGGCAAGTCAACTTTGATAGCTGCACTTTTTCGTCTGGTTGAACCAGTTGGTGGAAGTATACTGATTGATGGTCTTGATATTACTACAATTGGACTTCATGATTTACGTTCTAGACTCAGCATAATTCCTCAGGATCCAGTATTATTTCGTGGAACTGTTCGGTATAACGTTGATCCTTTGTGTCAACATTCAGACGGAGAGATTTGGGAGGTGTGTGGTAAATGATTTCAATAACATTGTTTTATTGTGATAATGTATTTTGATTCTTTGCTGTCTTGTATGCATTGTTATTAAAATATGACATCTTTTATGCAGGCTTTGCAAAGATGCCAATTAGCTGATATTGTTCGAGGAAAGGAAGAGCAACTCAATGCTTATGGTAAAAATGCTTCATGCCTTTGATGATGTAGGTTATACTATTTATTCTCTAATCGTGATAAGTTGCGGATGCAGTTGGAGATGATGGTGAAAATTGGAGTGTGGGACAAAGGCAATTGTTCTGCTTAGGGCGTGTCCTTTTAAAACACAGCCGCATACTTGTTTTAGATGAGGCAACTGCATCAATTGATAACACTACTGATGCAGTCCTTCAGAAGGTGTTGAGAGAAGAATTTTCAGAGTGTACAGTGATCACTGTTGCTCATCGTATACCAACAGTAATTGACAGTGATATGGTGTTAACTTTGAGAGATGGTAAGTGATGCTGCTGTTAACAAATTTCTGAACTACTCACTGAAAACCATTATTTATTCATTCAGGTCTAGCGGTCGAGTTTGACCAACCAACTAAGCTTTTGCAGTCAAAGACATCTTTATTTTCCAAACTTGTTGCAGAATATTGGGCGAATTCTCAGTCAAGCATAACAAGCAGCTAGCAGCTGTTATGATTTCATCAGAGTACATACCTCATGTACATGACTTCTTTCTTGACATTTATAATTATTACAAATCCCTTGATATTTAGGGACTGTATCTGCACATCGAGATATGAGGTTATGTGGAGAAGATGAAGGGGAAGACTAGAGCAGTGAGGAAGAGGAAGAGGAAGAGGAAGAGGAAGAGGAAGAGGAAGAGAGGGTTATTCTATGTTTTAGAGCTGTGGAAATTATTGAATGAAAAATGATATATGTTTCAAAGTTAAGATATGAAATTAAACAGGAATTATTCGCCCAGTTTTTCAAAGAATGTATAGATTTTTAAATGTGTATGCAATCTAGGAGAAGCTTCGATGCATGATGATATGCTCGATGGTGGCGCTGATGGAGCTGAAAATATGCTGACTCTGTCCTGAATCTAGAATTTCCAGCCCCGTTGGGAAGCCGCAACTCTCAGGCCCGCTGCAGAGGCACCAGGTTAACTCGAACGTCAATACTATGCGGGTTAAGCTCGGTCAATACGCCCGCCCAGTGTGGACTTGGACCTAGGGTCCGAAATTGGGAAATTACTTCCCCAGCAAAAATGCCTTCTTCAATATATGATTATCGGATTTTTTCATTTTCTTTCGGTAAATCCTACTATTTGTCGAGAATCCTCAGAAATTTGCTGATTCAATCAGACTTAGAAGGTATCTAAACATTATGATATTGTCAAAATACATCTTTTTAGACCACTAATAAAACAAAACAAGTCTGTTATTAAAAGATACATAAGGTACAAAATTGTGTGGGTAGTACATAGATAGCCCACTAGATATCTGTCTTTTTATAGCTAAAAAACATATTCTTCCTCCATATTTTCATAGAAGAAACATAGCAAAATTTCAGGATGTTACAATACTATCAGAAGCCTACAAGTAGCGGCTCACCACTATATATAAGGCGACCTCGATTATCAACCTTCTTTTTCCACAATTCTTTACTCTTCGTGAAGCAAAGTCTCTTGCTTTACCAGGTCCATTTACAACAATGGAAAGACTTGCATTAAACTCTCTACTCCCATCAATGGACGTCCTCTTGTTTCGATGTTAGTTTTATGGTTGAATATGCTTTTACAAATTGCATTGCTAGCACATTGAACTAAAGAAATTTGAAGCAACGTCAGGATGTTTTTGAAACGTACCTCAATTATTTGGTTTGAAGCGATCATAGCACAAACATCTTCCATGCTCTTATGCTGTCAATTACTAAAGTATGGATTTTATAATCTGCATACTCAGCCCTTAACACATCCGCAACAATTAAAGGCGAGGTCTTCTCCTCGGATCCCTTGATTTTCTTTGGTGTTCCATAAAAGGTAATTAATTCTTCTAAACCATCGTCACCAAATTCTCTTGGTCTACTAGCCCCTGATATAGAATAGAATAGAATAGAATAGTTTTTTTATCGTCCACTGAGACCAATCGGCCTATGGGACCCAGAAGGAGCGCAACAAACTTATTACCGCCCCAAAGAAAAACCCCCTCACCAAAGGTTTTCGAGGGAAAAACCGTGGCAGTAATAAGAATGCTGTCAAACTGTACAAGTATATATCATCATGAAATAAATGTGTATGTACATGTCAAGTGCGTGCCCGAGGACATAGCTGATCTCGCATGTCCATGACCTCCCCAGGTATGATCCTAGCATCCGTCTTTGATGCCGGTGCTCAATGTCACATGTAGCGGCCGCCGGGCCCCACCAACTCGGCCCATAGCGCCCGGATTTGATCATATGGCCGGGCAACTTTGAAGGGTATGAGATTCATCCTCAATGACTCCCATTTGGCAAATATTGACAGAGCCCTGTCCCGGCGTGGCTCACCAATCCATCTGCTCTGTCTCAATTCAAGATGATGTGCCCCCCTCGCGCGAATGGAGGCAATGAGTTGAAAGCGTCTTTTCATGGGCAAGTGGGTGCGCAGTAGCATTGTGGGCCTCGTTCCAATGTGGGATTTATGTGGCGCCGGTAGTGTCTTTGTTTGACTGCTCAAGGGCGCCGGCATCCCAAAGCTTGGCCGATGAAGCAAGCGTCCAAGATATTGCCTCAAGCTATGGCGATGCTGCTCTGCTTGCACATGTATGCACTGTGCTCCTCGCACATTCCATCTAGCCATCCATTGAGCTCTCTTTTCCCTCCAAAGAGGCCTTGAGGCGCTGTGGCCCCATTGCCATGATATAAGCTAGTTTTTGGAAGACGAAAGCATCGGCCCATGTTGACCACCTTCCGAAAATAGACAATGTGGCGATCAAGGGCAGCCCTCAAGAGGCAAGAATCTATATTTCCTGCCGGTAGAGAATTTGATATGGGACTGTGGACTTCACCCCTAGTGCTCGTATTTGGAAGAAGGCTTTACGCACCGCTCCAAGTCATTCCAAGTAGCGAGGGATACTCTTTTGGGCCCCATACTTCCACCCCGTATAAAAGGACAGGCTCCACTAAGACTTTGAACAGTGTGTGACCGATGGGTCCAATCATACAACTCCGCTCTATGACTATTGTTTTGCATTGCATATAGTGCTTTCCAAAAAGATCTACCAACTCATATAGCCGTATGGATGTGTCCCAAAGGCATAGTAGACGAAAACTCCACTCCCAAATATTTGTATGTGGATGCTACTTCCACATTCTGCCCTCGGTAACGGAAGGAGGGGATCCTCGGCTGTCGTGAAGATGATATGAAAACCACCTTAGTCTTGGCCAAGTTGACGCGCATATCAGTCGCTTGACAAAATGTGTCCAGGGCATCGAGATGTCATTGCATGTCTGCTGGTGTGTAAGCTAGGAGGTCCACATCATCAGCATATATTAACTGCTTGATGATCTGGTAGAGAAGGTGAGCCCCGTCGCCCCCATTATCAGCAAGCCAGCTCTCCAATTGATCAATGTAAAGCCCAAACAATGTTGGGGATATAAGTAAGGGAGATAGAATATTAAAATTCTTTATTATTGATGTGTCTTCAAATCTGACTTGCAAACACTCACAAACAGCCTTTGCATATGCCTTTTGATGTGTTAAGGCAACTTCCAAATCTGTCCCATCAATTTGCCTTGATAGTTTGAAGGTTCTATACTCATCTCCACGTATGGAAGTTCTTAAGGCCGCTAGCCAGCCACCTGGAGGACCATAATCAGGAACTATGGGATAACCCTTTGAATCATGTTGACTTGCATTCAAATCTGACTCAGGCTCAGCAATGTAATAAGTTTGCATTAGGGCGGATTTGGGGTCTCAAAATGGCCTCGTAAGAGCCATTCCACGTCAGATTTCTGATTCTTCTCCCCAATGCCATGTAGTTTACCTACCCTTCATAGTTATAGATTCGCACGGATTTCGAGAGATTGCGCATTTATTGTCCCATTTTCACATATTAGAAACAAATAAAAAATATTTATGGCATTAAACCATCGCGACTACGACTAATAATGATGGCTTATTGACATTCACGAGGCAAAGGAATTTGAATATAAAAAAGTGATGGTTGATGTTGAAAGGAGGGCGATGATGATATCCATTCCTCATTGAGAATGAAACAAGCTTGAGATGCTCTATCAGGACTTGTTCCCATATATATAGCGAATACATCTCAAAGAACAAGATGCAAAGAGGTTTGTGGAAGCCCCTAACAAAATCATTTAAGCTCATATGGATGCACTCAGTACATGCATATACTATGGGTGCATGCACCTCCTGTATGCATGCACTTGGTTTTGTTAGAAATGGGACAATTATGAAGTGAACAAGGCATGGAGAAATCCCATAAGCATCCAAGGTAGCTTTTTTCATAGAAGCACTGAAAGGGCTGGAGGAAAAATAGTCACCATCCCTCTTAGATATATGACAGAATGGAGATATGATTAATAGCTATGCCAAAATAACTTATTGTGTTGTAGAATAGAAGAGGAGGAGATCACTGGAATAGCATCGATCAAAGAAGTACCTCTTTAAGGAAGGGAAAATGTCCATGAAGATGCTAATAAATGACATTATACTTTGCAATGCAAAGGGTTTATACATTCTTGAAGTACAAAGGTTATGGTGTTTGTGTTTAGATACCTCTAATACAAGAAGTCTTTGACTACTTTTCACAACAGATACCTTTAAAAATCTATTGCTATTTAAATTATAGCAAAAATGAGTCTTCAAACTCTTTAAGTAGTAGAAGAACTCTTTGACTAGTTATCCATTTGATGACCATTTTTTAAGAAAATATGATATGTGACATTCTTATATGCAAACATTCATAAAATTTATGAACATTGAAGGTCAAAGCCATCTTTGTTTAAAGAGGATCATATGATGCGAAATCTTCATGCGCAGAAGTAATTGCATATAAGAAATTTGCCTGGTGTGATCCTTTCGTAAAAAAGTAAATAGAAACATAAATATTGAACTTACAACTTAGCGTAAACAAATAGTATTTTACTTATACTTTTTAAAACATATTTTAATGTTATTTTTGTATAACATAACATTAAGATGGAACATAGCAAATCTGTATGGCGTGACCTACTTTCTTGTTTGCTGTTAAATTATAAACACAAGTACCCATTCAATAGCCTCCCATTTGCATGTGAAGTTCTAAGCCTATTTCAAATAGCAAACACCTTTTTAATAAACCAACACTTTACATACTAACACTTTACACTTTAAATAAGATATTTCTTTCTTTTCTTTTACTTGAAAGCTATTTTTTTTTTCAAGATGGATCATACCAAGCGAATAATACATATGCAACAAAAAAGGGACCTACTAAATTCGCATGGTGTGATCCACTTTCTTATTTGTTGTCAAATTAAAATTAAACACTCATTCCTATTTGTATTTAGAATGCTTTACCACCCTTAAGTACATAAGTCATTATCCCTTTTCAAAGAGCATATTCTTTTTCAAGAAGGATCACACCAAGCGAATAGTACATATGCAACAAAAATGGAACACACTAAATTCGCATCGTGTGATCCACTTTCTTATTTGTTGTCAAATTAAAATTAAACACAAGTACCCCTTCTCATTTAATGCTTTACCACCCCAAGTGCATGAAGTTATTAGTCCTTTTCAAAGAGCATATCTTTTTTTAAGAAAGATCACATCAAGCGAATAATACATATGCAAAAAAAAATAGAACACAATCATTTCACATGGTGTGATACGCTTTCTTGCTTGTTGTCAAATTAAACTTAAACACAAGTACCCCTTCCTATTTGCATCTAAAAATACTTTACCAACTCTAGTAGTACATAAAGTTATTAGCCCTTTTCAAAAAGCAAACACTTTATCAATAAATGAGCACGTCACATACACTTAACTTCAAATAAGACACATATATATTTCTTTTATTAAAAGATAACCAAAGTAATTTTACTATAGGAAGTCATCTTTTTCCAAAAAGATCACACCAAGCGAATTTTGTATAAGCTAAAAGGTTGGAATAAACTAAATTCGCATGGTGTGATCCACTTTCTTGTTTGTTGTCAATAGATAATAACACCAAGTCCCTCATCAATAGTCTCCCATTTGCATATAAAATATGTATCATTCCAAGTTATATTATGTTTTATGAACTAAACTTTTTCAAAGAGGGCCCCAAAGCAAAATACAAACACTTAATCAATAAGCCAACACTTTACCAACAACCAAAGCTTTATTAAATAAGATTTTTATGTTATTTTATCAAACCTAACAATGTTTCCATATATGACACTTTACAACGTAAAACTAGATGCCCATTGCCCTAAATGTATATCTTGGAAAAGCATGTCTCTTATGTCCATATGTTAGACAACAACGATGCTAGTATAATGCTTTTCCCTAGTCTCAAATCCCCCACATCTGATAAATATAGCCCAAAGAAAAATATTTGATTCAGTGAGTGAATATAAATCAAGAAGAGGGAAGAAAAAAGAAGCAAGGATCACATGACGCGAAATCTCACTACACATTTACAAAGTGCATATGCATTTTCGCATGGTGTGATCCATGCAAATTTGCAAATATCCTCCTCTTCAAATCCCTTCCCCCCCCCTTTTTTTTGCCATATACTATCCATAGCATTTATTTTGAACCCTATAGTTCTACCTATTCATTGTGTATGAATGTCGCTCCGGCGATGTAACTCCATAGTCACCCTTCGTTAAGGATAGCATTCTCACCCACGAGCCTATGGATAGATATCCTTCCACCGTCATGCCTTTATTGTTTTGTAAGTGATGAACTGCAGAAGCAATGTAGGAGTACTAGGAGCAATGATGGATGCAATTAGAGATACAGATCGGTCGTTGAATTGTAAGAATGAATGGCAGGGAGCAATACGATGAATGGAAAGAGCTGAAAAGTAGGAAAACTTCAGAATGAAAAATTGGGTAGTAAAAACATGGCATGTAACGTACGTTTGCTTGTCCGCACATCGCCTCGCCGTTGTTGCTTAACTCTATGCTCGCCCCACAAAAACACAGACACTATTGGAGACTTGGATTCCAAATGAAGAGTGAAGGCGGAGAGGATGCACGTAGCGGCGCTAATGTGAACAATGGAAATCTTGGTGCTAAAATTTGATAAGCTGGTTGGTGCATGTGGGCATGTGCACAGTAGGCGGAAAAAGTAGCCATTATTTTGGTCCGCGATACGATTTTCGAAAAATGCGGGCCATTAATGTGGTTGCAATGAATGCACAAACATGTCCTATGAAATTTCGCCATGTGGATGCCAAGTAAGCCTGCTCCTCTTTCTACTTGCCAACTAATACTGACTTTGGAAAAAAATGCGCAAACATCATTGGTCACGAGAAACATGACGTGGAATTCTAGCATCCAAGTTATGGGCCATTTTGAGACCCCAAATCCGCCCTAATGAATAAATTTAATAACGGTTGTAATATGCCCTACTATAACAGTTATATCAACACCACGAGCTTGAAACATTTTGCTTAATATTGTGAGACCTCCAAGATTGTCCGCCAAAAAAGTGCAGCAGGTAGATCATCTTCAAATCAGCAAGCTTTTCAAATATATCATGATTTTCCACCCTTGAATATTCTAGCACAGTGGGCAAATCCTCACATAGCTTAGCAATGGCACTATGCCTACTCAACCAACGTGTTTCTTGAATCCCTTCCAATCTTAAAGCTGCACACGAGTAAACATTCAATAATTCTTGCAACTTTTCTAACCTTAAGCTGCTGCGAGGGAAATGAGAAGCAATAGAATTGACCATAGTTTCAATATCTTCTATCCATTTCATATCCGACCCATTC
Organism: Isoetes taiwanensis; assembly: GCA_021234155.1. NCBI lineage: Eukaryota > Viridiplantae > Streptophyta > Lycopodiopsida > Isoetales > Isoetaceae > Isoetes > Isoetes taiwanensis. Next base: position 6,082,048 of record JAJEKV010000007.1, read on the forward strand.
GCCGCATCCTGCACGATCAAATTTGTACGATGAGCAATGCAGTGGATACTAGTCATAGAGGGATGTGAAGCCTTCAATCTAGCAGCGACCCCTTTCTTCTTTCCTACCATTGTAGATGCCCCATCAGATCCAAATCCCATTAACTTAGTTATATCAAGACCAGCTTCTTTAAGACTAGTAATGGTGCCCAGCATTGCTGGGCATAAGTTGAGAATCTTAAATGTTTTGGGTCGCAATGCGAAAAATCGTGCCCAAAATATGCTCGCTTTATAGTTCTTATTTTTGTAATTGTAATTGTTGTGTGCATATGTAAAGTGAGGCATTCTGTGATATTATAGGTTATTTAAATATGCATAACTCTGTTCAATTTGCTTAGTATTTGATACTTGGATCTTACATTCGATATCGTTATAGCTTAGAAGAAACCATGCCCAACGTTGCTAGGCAATGTTTGGGCAACAAATATAGATGCGCCTATGTGAACTTTAGGAATGATGTTAGCTTTAAGAAACCATGCCCAAATTGCTAGGCAATGTTTGGGCAACAAATATAGATACGCCTATGTGAACTTTAGGAATGATGTTAGCTTCCCTTCTTTTGGGCCCCAGCGTCCTATTCTGTCCCAGCCGGATCCACAACCAGTTCCTGATGCGTCCCTGAATGCCGCGCTAGATAGGCTTGATGCTCAGATGAACTGCCTGCATCCAGATATCCTAGCCAGCATACAGGCAGTATGCTCTACTGTCACTGTCACAGCAATGTCTGCTCAGTTACCCTTACAAAGCTGGGTGCAGCTTCTAGAGTTGTTGCTACAATCTGTGGGCCACAGCCCAGTAGATCATAGTACTGCTTCGCCGGTGTCTAGCACAATGCCTGCCCCTGAGCATGTGAATGATATGCACGAGGCTGATAACAGAGTACATGGATCCACGCATACTGGGCCCGACCATGTGAATGATATGCCTAAAGATGATGATAGCGTACGAGGATCCGCACATACTTTGCCTGAGGATGCATACTTGAACCTACGTGTTGTGGGTATTCAGGAGACGGGTGATTCTCTTGCTGCTGCATGAAGCCGCCGCGGTTTTTACCCAGGTGATGCATATCCAAGCACATGGTATTGTCTCGGCCCAGCGGGTTGGAGCAGTGCGGTCTGACCGTCCTCGTCACCTCTTGGTGCGCTTTCAAGATGCTCTTTCCCGATTGCACATCCTGCGACATGGCAACCATTTGAAAGGAACCACCTTCTCCGTCCAGGAAGACTTGACTCCAGCACAGCTCTGTAGACGGAAAGAAGAGTTATGTCGTGTGCGAGAGGCTCGCCTACAGCGGAAGTGGGCTGTTTATAGGGGAGGTCAAGCTATCATTCGAGATCAGTGGCCATCTGATCCATGGGCACTTACTGTATAGCTCTGTATTTCTTTTGTTTCGTTCTGGTTTGGTTATTTCTGTGTTGAAACGGGGCTTGGACCCCATGTTCTACTTTTTTGGGCTTCGGCCCTCTGATCTGTTAGGGCTTATGCCCCCTTTGTTTGTTCTGGTCCCATAACCCGATTGGGTTCCGTGGACGTTAAAATTTTCTTCCTTCCTTCCTTCCTTCCTTTAATAATACTTTAGGAATGATGTTAGCTTTAATAATTTGTTGCATAGTTTGGGTTCATGTAGATGATTAGAGAGAAGAAAAGAGCATTTTCTAATATAACGATTGTGTGTTTGATTTGCAATTTAGGTTTTATATCTATAGAACTTGCTTTTTCATGATACTTTCTGATTCATATTTGATAGATGCAATTTCTGTAAGATTGGACCATAAAAATCAATTTTGCACGAAGGCAACCAAACACAAATTAATTGATGCAAGTGCTCCATTTTCAAGTCTTGTAGGCTCAATTCATTGAAAATGTTCCTCGCTTCTAGCATATTTCATGCTTAGTTCGGCAATGGGATTCGATAGCTTCAATCCACTTATTTGGAAAACAAATTGACACCCTTGGAATTCTACGTATAAATACATGTAAGCATTAATGTTGACATTCAGAAATTTCTATTGCACATAAGCATATGCAAAACTCATTATAAAATATGGCAAATCGTTGACAATGTCAAAGCACATATTTTTCTTTAACCATGTTCTAAAAAATGAGGTCTATTTCAACTTCTTTGCTCTGACCACATCGTTCCATGTTTGTATTTTTATTATGCTTGCATTCGAGAGAGTCTTTCACCAGTAGATTGTTAATCGCCATACCTTGCTATATCTTAATATTTATTCGTTAAGATAGTGTGCATGCATCTGACATGGTTCCAGAAAAACGGTAAGGTCTAATAAGTCTCGCTGCATGGCAATAGCAACAGCCCATATCAAAAAAATTTGAAACACACACGTTGTATGGGTAGCCAGAAGCACAATTATTTTGTAGAAAATGGACAGCATGCCAACTAAAGAACTGCATATAAATCTTACCTGCTGCAATCCTCCACGATCAGTAACACTTCGATAAAGGAGATACAGGTCTAAGTGTTTCCCCCGATCCTTAGAATACTGCACACCATGCAAACATAAAAAACATGCCAAAAAGTGATGTGAACAGTAAGAAATGAACAGTAATTGTATAGATTGGTTTGCATGCACTCAAGTAAACTTTCCCCACAGAGAAGCATGGAATTTGATCAAGGTATCTCTAAACAACTCGGGGCTACGAATTACTTCTTCATGGGTAGCAAGAGGCAAAGGATAGATCTGAGGATGGCAAACAGTAGCAACAGGAAGAATAGAGGAACCAAGTTTCTGCAAAGGAGAGAGAGGAACTGCATTCAATATGGACCCTTCTGCAGGTTTTTGCTGTTGAAAAAAAATCAGAATCATGCTTCCGCGATTCTATATGTTGTTCTGAATGCCCAGATGAGAGCTTAGGTAGCTGATGCTTCCGGCTATCTGGCTATTCATATTGCTGAAACGGGGAGTTCCTGTGTTGTTCGTAACGGTTCCTGTGTTGTGCCCAGGAATACCTTAAAAAAGGAGGAATCACTATATTCTCAATAATGTCCAGCTATTTGCTCCAGCCTTGTGTCCCAACATGCTGGAATTGCCTGAGCCCAGCTCCTGCTCACAATTAAACTATTAGATTTTTTGCAAAGCAGAATCACGTAATTCAGGAATCAAATTTGCAGACGTTTATTAAAAAAGCTGAATGCTTTAGAGCAAAGTATGGCACTTCTTTTAGGTCCTTACAAAATTTACACGCAATCATCAAGCTCAAATCTGAAACAGAGTGCTCAATAGAAGAAATGAAGCATGTAGATGCTTTCTAGGATGCTCTGTTCAGAGCCAAATGTTTTCTGCCGGCCAAAAAAAGCCCAAGAAATTAGCCATTGCTATATGATGCTACTGCAACACTAATTCCATTGCTGCCCTCTGTTAAGAAGCTAAAAGACATCACTGAAGACAATGAAAGAAGAAACATTTTAAAAGCTTCAAGAGCAGTGCAAGGTAGCCTGTAAAACAATGGACCATTCTGGGTGGAAGAATGACCATGCTGCCTCTTTTTACAACGAAACAAACCCATTTATCCTCGTCGTCTCGGATATTCCAGCATCCTTACATTTTGCATGTGCAGCCCCATCCAAATAACAATAAATAATAAACAGAGGTGTTAGGGATCTACCTGCTTCGACGATTTGTCTGGTTAGGTCTTCATGCATATCCAGCCACTCAAATGAAGTTCGACCACTCTAGACTCACTTGACTACTGCTTCCCTTTTTTGCCTCTTTGCACTGGCCATAAACCCTAAACCGAGCATCAAATCCGTTGCTTCTGAATACTGCCTACTTGTTATTAAAGCAAATCAAAATAAGCTGTTGCAGCTATCCAGATGCTTCTCAAATTCCAGAAATGGGCTTTCTTGTCTGGAATCTCCGCTGTCATGAAGCAATGGAGCATCTACATACTCTCTAAAAATTGCAGATGAAGAATTCAGCAACCCTAAACCTATATTCTCTGAGAAGGGCTAATTCGCAGATGAAGAGTTCAGAAATTAGAAATCTGAAACTCCTCCTCATTCGGTCATTTTTTATCATGGCTAAGAGCCGCTTTCCAAGGCTAGAGAACTCGTTGCTAGAAGCCCGCTGCTCGTTGCTAGAAGCCCACTGCTAGTCCGAAGGTGAAAAAAACCTTAAGCCCTAAATCGATATAGCGAGAAGAAGAAAAGAAACCCGTAGACATCTGAACCGTTAAATTTCAACTCAAAATCTGGGCCGTCTATTTTAGGGCGTGGTCCATTACACAACATTATAATATAAGATAAGATGGCTTACTAAAGGAGTCATGTAATGTGACTGCATTAGCTTTATTCACCCTCAAAATTGTCAACAATTTATTCTTAGCTGGCCGCCATGCTCCAAATAAGTGACACATAACACAAGAAATGCTGTTGAGTTGCCACATCCGTCGACTCATCAACTTGCACATCAAAATGGGGCTACGTTTCATTTCCTCAATTATAGATAAGTGCAAGCTGTCCCCAATACACGCAATAAAACCTTGGCATCCATCGTCATTCAAATATAACTGTTTAGTTATTGCAGAGCAGCCTACCATATCAATCAAGTCTACTACATATTCATAATCATTGAATGACTAGCACCTCACACCCACTGTATAAGCCGCTCTAAACATATTTAGCACAGCTCCTTCTACACTAGATTGCATTTTTTGCACTCCTTCTATGATTGGCATTTTTACCTTCTCGGCATTTGCTTTCTTTTCCTCTGCCACAACATGAGTTTTTGAGGTCGCATGATCATAAAAACTTGATGTCTTAAAATTTCTACTTCCTCCACGCGTAAAAGCCCCACTTGCTGCAAGTAAGAGATCTATTATCAATGTAGTGACTAGTATATTTATACACCAAGAGAACTAAGAACATCATAATGGTAAAAGAACTTTAGCTAGCTAAAGTGTAACGGACCTAGCAACCTAGCACCAACATTAAGATGTAAGTAACGTTGCCATTATAGTGCATTTTCAATGGTAAAATAAATGATCGTGTGCTAGGAATACATGCATGCAATGTGTCCATGCATGCATGCATGCAAGGGCATTGCTAGGTTATATAAGCGCAACAATATTATTCTGGATTTCTTGGGAAGGAGCTTTCCATGGGAAAGAAGTCTTTTATGTGATGGTGAAGCATTCGGAAGGAGATAGATTGCAGATGGATTGCTGAAGGAGCGAGTTGCGTGCAAAGATCTGGGAGCGTTGCTGGGAGTGCAGAAGAAGCAAGCGGGATTTCCAGGTGGGGATCAAGCCTTACACCTGGGATTTTCTAGTATTTATGATTACGTGATGTGTAGTTTAACAAGGTAGCTAGTTGTATATCTAAGGGAAAATATATGTTAGGGGTATTACTAGCTGGGAATGGGTGCAGGAATTAATAAACTAGTTAGCAGGGTTATGGAAGCCATCGTCATTAAGGTTATAGTTTTATGAAGGAAGTTGATCTAGTTAAAAGTAATAATATATTAGTGAAGGTTGTATTTTGCTTAAGCACCGGGCATTGCATGTTGCATGGTAGAGATAGTAATGTTTATACGAGTGTATAACTGGATTTCCTTTGTTGCATGAGGTGTAAATTATGGAATTTCTAAGGTAAATTTGATATGGAAATGTGCCTAGTTGATATTGGGTGGAATTCATAGTATTGTGATCTATGTGTAGTATAATTCTTTGATATAGACCTCTGGGGCCGGAGTCTAGGTGCGATGGTCTAGACTCGCGGTTATTGCACAGTGCTATGTAAATGGTATTATTTGAACATTGGGCGTTGGTACCGTATGGTACAACGTCATGCACAGTGGTCCTCCAATGCTGGACGCAGCGTGGATGGGTGTGTACACACGTGGTTACCCCGCCTCTATGTCACTGGCCTGATCAGCCGAGTTGACCTTGCTCAGACCCAGAGGGATATTGGTTGCAATGTTGATGCTATGATTGCTTGGTTATTATTTGTGGTCTTCTTTGTTGGAATTAAGTCGCATTGGTCATGCTTGTTGGACTAGTTACTTGGATTGCAGGGGCGAGGCTACGGTAAAGTTAGGCTGTTGTTCTAGGTTAATGCTTTGTATTGTTGATGCTAGACATCCTAGATCCCCGATCTCCACTTAGTCCGTGTGACTAACCCCATTGTTGATGGTGTAAGCAGACGTGCAAGAGGCTCTAGAGTGTAACTAAGCTTTGGGAAGGCAATAGTAGGAATTGGATTGCAAATAAACAAACTTGTTGATTATTACTAGAACTTGGTTGAAACTATAATTGCTAAGTTAATGGATGTAGCATGATAATATTTTTTTTTTTTTTTTTGAAGAACTGTGTCAGCAATATATTAAAAGAATGGTAATGTTACAAAGCAAGTGAGGAGGAAGGAGAACTGCCCCAAAGAGACAGTGATACCTCGACACTCCACAACAACTGCAACTCTACTGCTGTACAAACTGACCATCACCATCTACCACACCCAAGAAGTCCCGCCAAATGGAAAACTTCCGCTCTACTAATCCCGGGAACACCAAAAGCTTTGAAATAGCTTGTACCCGAGTCGAGGAATCGAGAGGCTGCGCAGTCAAATCCCCTGAAAGATCCACAACCGCCGCCTTCCAAATCAACCACACCAACCAAGCCACGACGGATGCAAGGCTTGCTGCCATCTGGCCAAGCACCGGGATATACATGAAGCAGCAATTGTTGGCTATTCAATCTCATCCGAAATGCGAGCCACGACCCAATCCCGGGCAACCCGCAAGTGAGGGCATAAAACCGGACAATGCTCCACAAATACGATGAAGGCCACAACAAGGGGCAAAGAGGGCTCACACCCGCCTAAAACCCGACTCACAAGGACATTCACCCCCGATCTGGCGGGCACCACACGCCACATAAGCACCCGAACCTTCGGTGGGGGAAGTGAGCTCCATGTCCACGTCCAAACCGAGCGCCATCGAGAACCCGGAAGCTGCAGAGACCACTTGCCTGAAGGGGGCAGAGTGTCATGAATAGCCAACACCCGGTTATTGGTTATGGGGGAATAGTTTTTGGGACCTTGGGATATTGATATAAAGCTTAAATTCTTTACCTAAGTGTTATTGTTGCGGATGCATGAGCTAATTTCTTAAGTTTTTAAGCTTAAGCAGATCCAATGGTCGAGATTGATGGGATCTCCAGTTACCATAAAGGTTAACTGGCCAGGCCCGTCACATAAAGAGAACCTAAAATGGCAAAAGCTTCACGAGTTTTGCAAAGTATTGCATCCTTCTCCTTATCATAACGCATCCATACCCACGTCTTCATTCTTTGTACTGAAACAATAGTTTTTCATTGCCGTTATCTTCACCCTCACTTGCATCTTCATCGGGTTTAGGATTTCCTTCACCATCTTTTTCCTTCATCTTCTTGAACATATCTAAGATATTAGGGCATATCTCCTCATATTTTCCATATTGTTTCTAGTTAGTGGCTGCTGTGGAGCTCCTCTGGGATCAAAGACAGAGGAAAATATCAGGAAACAAAGAAAATGGGGGCTTCTCATGCTATTTCGACCTCTAGCAATAGCTATTATCCTTAATCAACTTCCTTTTTTCTTTTACAGAGGTAATACAAAATTGTATTTCCAAGATCTGGATCGTACATAGCGATCCTCGTTTATGGGGTATGCATGTACAAGTTTTTGTATACTGTATATTAAGATTTGCAAAATACTATAAGGTTTGAGAGAATGTACTTAATGGTGTTAATTTTGTACGTGTATTGTAAATATATTTTTGGGGCTCTCGCTGCCCTACGTGACCCCCCGTGTGAATATGCACCCAAACCAAAGGGGGTTTAAGGGGGATTTTAATTTAAATGTGTTAAATGCAATGGTTTATGTTAATAATGTTAATGGTAGTTGTGTGTTGATTGTTATATTAAAAAAAATTTTGGGCCCTTCGGGCCCTAACTAACGCAAACATAGATAAATGTTATGGGCCTAAATATTAATTACTAAAAATCACAATAACATCAAGACAAACAAATTATTCCCATTGCAAACAACTATTACATTTTGTAATCTCAATTTCCTGCTAATTCAAAGAATTTGGAGCCTTATTCTAGCCCAGTATGCAGTATTTAATGGTGAAACTATACACTAGTTCATTCCATAAGCAATTGTCATGCTAAACTGAAGTGTCCACTAGAGAGATAGTTGTGTCAACCACCACTAGAGAGATAGTTGTGTCAACCAAGCTGAGAAATGTGTACATCCCTATAAGAAGGGGGGCTTCCCACATCTTTGAAGCTGCATCTATCTTATAATCGTATCCGGGCACGCCAATCATCCTGTACTGGAATAAACTATCCACAGATGCCATGCTTAAATTGTTCAAGAGAAACAGAAGAAGAGCTACCTGAGTTCTTCCTTTCACCAAAGCATATGCTCTAGACAGTGCCTCCACACCATAGCAGTCTTCTAATACAGATATTACAAGTGACAGATTGCACAACAAAGTTGCTGAGCTGGGGCAACAATGCCCCTTCTTGCCGCAACCATCCAAGCGCAATTATAACGATGACATAATGAAGGCAAATTCTGAAATATCAGATTTCTGTAACATTCTTAAAACAATAATATTGATTGAGCAGTCCATGAAAGGTAACAGACAATAAGATAAAAAACTAACCAAAATGTGAGGTGATAGTTTCTTAAAACGAGAGCGCATATATATAAAAAAGAAAAACAATGACTACAACATACCTCCTCTTGATCAAATTGGCTTCCATAACTTAATGAAATGCCATCAGTAGGCAAGCGGGCAGTTCTCATGATCATTTCCAACGCTGCCTTTGTATAGTTTTAGTTTTCCACTTGCTTTAGTTCATCTAAGGATATACTCTAGATGGAAAGAGAAGGGTCTATGCCAGCTGAAGGACATTTGGTCAGAAGAAAGGGGAAAATGGAAAGCTTGGTCGTCAATCAAGCACGAAAACTTTCTGCCACTGGAGGCCGGAAACAAGCAAGGAGGTGAGACAGGGCCACCATAGCTCCGCGCCTTACCTTAGCCAGAGCTTCGAACACGGATTTACAAGTAAGTACAAGGCATGTTTAAAAAGGATCAACATACCAAGGCACATTTTTTCGCCCTTGCAAACTGCCTGCATGCTGCTGTCCATGTTAAATTCCTGTGCATGTTAGATTCATGCTTCAATGCTTTTGCAACAATACTCTTTGATGGAGCAAGCAACTAAATCGGCGATTTCCGCAATATCAAATCTTTCAGCCATAGCCTTCATCACTGCAGCACACAATTTCTGGCTACGAAATCCAGAGCAAGCAATATATGGCATCCTGCCACAGATTTAACGAACAAGACAACAATGTATGGAATTTCACTTCGACCCATTTTAGATGCCGCGCTTCTCATCTGCCCATCCCTTAGCATAACCTCTAGCAACAGCTAAAGGAAATCCTTGTTTTGGCTGCCCATTGCCGCTTATGAAAGATAAAGCATCAGAAAGGGCCCGGATCCCTTTCAATGCTTCCGATTCTTCTTGAATGCGGTACCAGTACATGATCCCGAGATCAACCACGAGCCGTTGGTATTCAAACACATGCGAGATGTTCTACTATTGCAAGTGACTTTGCTTGACCAACAATGCAGGTCATCACCGACTTTCGCTTTTGCAAAGACTTTGTTTAAACCTCCACTTGCATCATCCATCTTTTGAATCTCATTAGCAACATGCACAAGCGGTTGCCCAACACAAGCAGTTGATTCATATAACACCCGTCCCGATGGGTCGTTTTTGGTAGGTCATTTACTGCAGGCAAAACGTAATGTAACGGATGAAATAAAATGAAAATATGCTTCTCGATTTACCCGAGGATATAGGCGTAAAAGTGCAACACTATGATGCAAATAAGCACCGCCCATTTTTTAGCACCGACATCCATCATTTTGCATAACACGCTTAGTCCGTGTACACAAAATCATCTTTTAGATAAGAAAACCCTAGAAAACCCTAGAGATGGTTCACGTTTTGTTTTTCATGAGAAAAGGGCTTTCATTATAAGCCCTTGGATCTTTTTGAATTAACAGAGGGCTTCTTTGTAAGCCGTCTGATCTTAACCATTGAGGAGGATGAAACAAAAATTGCACAAATTGCATGCAAAAACTTGGTGCACTCTAGATGTACTGATTAGTATGTCTCGTGCAATACACCCATGAAATCATATGAAAACCATGTAAAACAGCGTATAAAATCACAAAAAAAACCCCCTGTTATAATGCTACATATTCTTGGCGGCAAAGGCAGCGCCCAACCCTATTGAAGAAGCTGAGCTAATCGAATTTAACAAGGAGCTGGCAGATTTTATGATGGCAGGGGCAGCAGTGCGTGTGCTTTGCCAAAAAACCCGTAAAATTTACACTCTGTTATATATGTCTAGGTACCATTTAAAAAAAAAAAATAAAATCTCGCCTCCTGCCACGTGAGACCGGATTTTTTTTCTTCTTCCTTGCACCATGTAACGAACATTTGCCTCCATATTTTTTTGGAAGGAACTAGGTTCCGACCAAATTTAAAAAGTAACGATTTTTCTTTTATTGGCCGGATTTTTAAGGTTGGTAGCCTCCCCCCCCTCCCAATTTCGAACCCTGCTTGGATCATGTGCCCCATGAACTTGGCGCTGTCGTTACCCATATGGGTTAACTTGCACAAAGTTCAAATGGTTTATCTCGGACCATCTGTCACACAGTTATCGTGGCCAGGTCCGCATTAAATGCATGCCACTCCGTGGGTGGCAAATCACATGTTAAAATAATCGTAGCGAGTGAAGTAGTCAAATCTAAGAAGTCGCCAAAATTGCAAACTGGGTTGTGTGAAATCCACTAAAGCTAGGAGAAGCGTCTGAACATCCACGTGGCTTTGAGCCCGAGCTATGGTCTGAGTATTCCATATCGTTCCGGTGCCAATGTTAAACCTGAGGGGCTTGGTCCAAGTTAACCAATTGGATCTCGATTATCGGGTCAAGCCTTTAGTAAATGGTCCCAGTTAAACCAATTCGGAGTCTATGTCCATGATAAATTGTCACACACTTGATCCATATTAGACCAACTTAGCATCGTATCCAAGTTGATCGCGGATGGGAATGGGCTAAACTTTTGTCACTATTGCTTCGCTGTCTGTTTTAAACTTGAGGACCTGGTCCGAGTTGATCTCGATTGTCCAAGTCAGGTTCAGTAAATGGTCCCAATTGGCATCAACGTTCGTGATAAATCACTGCGCACTTGGTTCGTGTTAAGCCATCTTAGCATCCTGTCCAACTTAACTGCGGGTGGGAATGGTCTAACTTGAGCTACTAGTGCTTCCGTGTCCAGGTTGAATCCAAGGGACCTGGTCTCAACGTGAAAACCAATTAGATCTCGATTGTCCAAGTCAAGCCTTTAGTAAACGATCCTAGTTAAACCACTTGGGCATTGGCGTTCCTGATAAACCATCGCGCACTTGGTCCGCGTTAAACAACCATAACATCATTCCCAAGTAACTACAAGTGTAAGAGAGTTTAGCCATTGTTGTTGTCTTGACTAAATAAGGCACCTGATCTGAGTAAATCACTTGGATCTCAATTGTCTAAATCAAGCATTCAGTAAATGATCAAGCGTTCTTTGGTTTAAGAATGGGAATTCTATTTACATTTTTGGATTGAGATGCAAACTTGAGTACATATATGGGACTTCCTATCCTAAAAACCAAGAAAATATATATAGTGACTAATTAACACAAGGATTAGAAGTTAAAGCTTGAAATATCATAAGAAACCCCAAGAAACTATAGAGTTCTCAGGTATTCAGATTCTAAAGTTGATTGATTGTCGAATATATTCGTGGAGATAAAAAAGATTCGAGCCTTTCATTGCCACGTTAAGATAGCAATAAAGGCAAGGGCAGATCTTGGATCCCTCGAAATTATATTTTTTGGAGGCATCTTTCGCTTGATAAATAAATCTCTCTCTTGGGATCGGCATCCATTCTACACGCTCATGTGCAGTGACACTCGTCATTGAACTGATGTGAATTCGTACCAGTTGAGAAATTTGCAGTCCACATTTGAATATTCGCAAACTGTTTTTTTCGCCAGGTGATTCTTCTACTAAGAAGAAAGAGCCTTTTTGAAAACAAAGAAACAAATTATGAATTAACTCCACGTATCCGCCGTACACCTTGAAAATGTTTAAACGGCAGAGATTGCCTCAACAGTGCCTTTTGATGACATGTCTGCATAAATGTTAGCAACACATACGTCCAAGTCAGATTGGCAAGAGCTTGAGATTGAGAGATTAATCATAATTTTGTCCGCCTTGCCTAGGATCGAAACCTCGACTCTTACATTGTCTATCTCTTGCACATGTCGTATCTCGTCGAACATGTCTCCTTTTGGTGCAGTAAAGTTGGGGCAATGACAATGAAAGCTTTCATTAGGGACAAAGAAGCCTATTTTATCCACACAGTTCAATGATGAGAACTAAAAAAAAAGCATCCCTTGAACTTGGTATTTGAATTTAGCCAAGGAGAGCACACATAGTGGAGAACTTGAAGTTCGTGTACCACTCTTTAGCCATTGGGTGGCATGTTATTATCCTTAGATCAATCATCTCAAAAGTAATTGTGCTTCAGCCAGCAGACGAGCAAAGCTCCCCAAAGCACTTGACCTCTAATCAATAGTAGTCCAAAAGCATGCCTTTTAGGACTGCAGCAATCTTGGATTGAATGCTCCGAAAACATGCCTTTTAGGACTGCAACAACCTTGAATTGAATGCCCTTTCTTTACTCCCATTTTAATAGCAAGAAGGCTCTCCAAAATGCTAGATCTTAAGCATGGTTTTTATTGCAAAGCGCCGGTCGTTTGATTGACCATTTTGAGAGTTTTGTTTTCTCCTATTGGTGGAAGGCATTTGTATTTTGCTTTTGGCTTGGAGTTTCAAAAAAGTTTGTCATTCTTAAAAAAAAAAAAAAAAAAAATAAATCCTTCATGACGTCCAAGACAATAGCCGAAGCCTTCTGCAATATTATGAGCAAATCAAAATAGGCTTTGAGTTTCTTGATGTACTTCTAGTTAATCTTTCTTTCCTCAAGGAATTAAACATCGCCAAGGGAAGCAAAATCATTTTGCTTCATGCACCATTTCTAAGCCCTTGAAGGGCCTGCTTCCTGACAAAAAAGCCATCAGTTACTACAGATTCACAGACTGGGGGAGATATTCTCACGAGAGTTCGAGCAACATAAAAGAGTTCGAGTTGAAGGGTTCAGAAAATAGTAGAGAGGATTGTGCGCATTCATAGTTGTCAAATCTAAGGGAAATTGTGAATCCATGAAAGATGCAATGGTTCTGACACCTATGCTAGGGAGAGTTCATTGCCGCGAACTAGCTAGTTCTAAGAGGTAGCCCACCACCATGCAATCGTGTCATGAAGTTCCACCATCGTGCAAGATATAACACAATGTATGTCATTGGACCTCGGACCGACTCACACATATGTTATGTTCATGGGGGGTGAATTTTGGTCGACGCTTGGAAAGAAAAGCATTTAATTCATGTAAAGTGAAGCTAGTAAAGATAGTCCTTTTGGAGATGAAGTGAATCATATGGCCAATGGATAGCTTAGCAGTTCCATATTACAACTTTCAAGTAAAGGATATGGCCCTCATAGATTAAAGGTTCTTGCATGTAGCAAGATTCCAAAGATACGTGCATAGAAACCAGCAAGCCAATTTTTCATTTCATTCAAAAACGTTGTCACTTCTGCGAGAAAATAGGATTCTAATTCTTCGTCTTCCACCCAAATGTACCTTATCTCTAAAACAACACATTCTTGAACAACCGACCCCTTAGCTATGGGGTTACCTTGGGCATATGGTTATCGACACTCAGATCCATATGGGTAGCTCGAACCATGATATGGTCCACAATGATGTCAAAATTGAACTCATGTGGTATGGCTGCACTTGGTCCATCCAACGGATGGATAAACTTGGATAGAGAACTAGTTACACGAGTCATCATCTAACCATAGTTTCAACAACTTTGTCTTAAGCCATTGTAGTTTTGCCCCGGGACCTTTGTGCACATCCAGGGATTTTGAGTGCTCGCTTAACCAGGTCTTAATTGTCCAGTAGGCATATCGCCATCGATGAAGTCACGAAAGCACCACATATAAGTTCATACATTAGATCCCGAGCTTCGAGATACTATCTATTCGAGGGCAACCGGGCGGGGCTAGATTAAGAGACACACTTGGAAGCAAGCTCCAAAGATTGAGTCGAATCACCAAGGATAAGGGAAACGGCTAGACGGGTTGCCTCGACAATCGTGGAAAAGCCGGGGAGGGGAGGGAGGGGCGGGGGGGCGGGGGCAGGAAAGGCAAGACTGAATTATTAGGACGGAAGGATGACTTGAAGAGGCCGACCAAGCAAAAGGGGATCACCATCAGATTGACCCCCTGTCCACACGATTGTAAGCTGAGAAGACCCTTAGAGACGTTTCCCACTAAAGAGGTGCAGATTATGCAATTGGAAGTACCGAAAACAAGATTGGTGGGGAGGAAGAAAAGGGAAGAGTTGGGGGTCAAGGGAGGCCAGACAATGTAGGTTGATGAGCCATAGACAATACAGGATGCAGAGGGCACAAAAGTTGACTTAAATGAGTTAGAGGGTGATGGCAAGTAGCCTGGGACAAATTCGAAGATGCATCATTACCTCTACTGCAAGTTGGATTCCACATATTGCTCCAAATTCTTTGGTTGGACATGGTCTAGTATTGAGCAAGGCAGAATGCAGAGGCATTTAGAGAAACATGGACCATATTTAGAGGTGAAGGGACCTCGGCCTAGCAAGCAACTCTTAGAGAAAATGAAGGGGAAGAGGATGTTGAAGAGGATTACTGGAAATGGACAACCTTGTACTCCCTTGTTAGCATTATCCATGCCCATCCTTTATGAAAAAAACTTGAGGGAGGGAGGCACTGAGGAGGATGCAACTAGAGGGGATGGGAATTGCTAACAAGACAATTGTCCCTCTGCATAATGATCCTGAGAGCCATGAGGAGGAAGTTTTAGAGTTCACCAATTCTCACGAGAGAAAAAAAAGAAGGAAAAAGCAAATTTTAGAATCACTGAAGGAAATAGGACAATGATGTACAAGGATAATATTTTTAGAGTGTTCAGTTTCCAGGGCATTAAGACATCAGAGTGAGATCCACCGGTATATTTTTGGATGTAAGGCAGACAAAGATGATGACACCTAGAAGCCAGTGAGGAACCCAAGGTGAGAACACATGCTTCTATTAAAGATCTTCTATAGTTCAAGATAGGCAAATGATCGCTCTTCAACCGTAAACTTCGGAATCTATCACGCTAAGGACGTGGTTACTCTTGTGTGAGGCTCCACTGATGGATTAGTAGCTAACATTGGCCTTGTGAACACCACCTTTAATTGTGCGGCTCCAAGAGAAGTGGCCGGTGTCATTCCTCAAAAAAAAAAAATGGATGGTGAGGTTGGGTAAACAACTGCAAAGAAAGTCCCCCTATAACCTCGTTGTCGAGCTCTAAACATCAATTATAATGCTCCATAAGATAAAATTCCATCCGAGTTGATGGTATCCCGTATTGCAATAGCTCAAGCACAACTTCAACTCCTCTGGCGCTTTAACAAAATTGGTAATCCAGACTGGATCTCCAAGATGCTCCTTGAAACAAAATCATGCCATGTCAAGACCAAACTATGCTTACAAGGTCAAATGCCATGTCACCATCACATAACCAAATTAATGACATCACCACCTAGTTATCAAAAGTGCCACCTCACCAAATTTGGCCTAAATCTTCATAAACCCTAAAATTATTAAAGACTACAAAATTCCCACCTTCGATGGGCAATCCATGTGATTGCATGGCAATAGCTTTGTTTAAGTTTAAATCTTGAATACAACTTGTGAAGTTTTGACATGTTCGTACCAATTCATTTGTGTGTCCACTTTGCATGTTGTCTTGTGAGGCTATCGTACATATCTAGTTCTTGTTAGAACTCTTCCACTCTGTCCAAAGTAAATTTCAATCTAGAGTTATCATGGAATGTCCTCATTGCATATCTAATTGCGAACAGTGACAGGGTAATAGGCCTGGGTTCGACCCAGGTGATTTCAACGGAGGTACAGGGCCTCCGATTCACCCTTCTACCGCAGCCCAGGGCAGGACAACAGTCACCAGTCAGGCCATTGGGGATCCCCGTAGACCTTCCCCAGTCGAAGGGGCTTTCAACGAATCCTATCCAAAATTTGGGGCTTCTGCACTGCAAGAGGTAAACCAATCCATTAGTCCGTTTCATAAGTGTTCTAGCCTAGCTACAAGTATCTCTGTCTTACATAGCATAGACCACTCCCCAAAAGGGGCAAACGAAAATGGAGCAGAGATGATAAAAGGAAGGGAAGATCAGGCCCCATTGCATGCGTGAGTGCTTTTGGGGCTATCAAATAACCTGAAAACTCAATGTCGAGCAGAGGCGGAATTAGTGTCAAAGGGCGAATAATCCACCAGCGATGTAGAAACATCGACTCAACCATGAAAGAAGTAGCAAAAAGCATAGGTGGTCATCCAAAAGCTTCAAATGGAAAGGACAGGGATTCAAAGGAAAGTAGTAAATAAGCCGAGATTTTCAGAATGGATTCAAAACCACATTCAAGATAAGAATAGAAGCACAAGAGTCACAGAGGCGCTTCAAATGGTTGAGATGGGCCTCATTCAGAACCTTGGGACAAAAAATAGTAGCACTAAACCAGGAACGGCCATTGGCACCAATAGAGTTGTGGAGGTAGAAGATAATTTTCCAGTGGCAGAAATCAATCACAAGGTGCATAAAAAGTATTTAGAAAGCTTGATCTCGCCGGGCCAGGCTTTTTAACGGGGGCTTCTTGGACTCAAGCAGATTAAGCACGTGGCTATCAACACACTTGAAGAGGTTAGGTTTGCCCCAACACCAATCGCTTAAGGCACTGGGCAACTAGATAGGCTAGTTGCCCGAGCAGCAGACCCTTTTGCAGGAGACTTTATTCTGTATTAGTTCTATACGCCAGGCTTCTCTCCTAAACAAACCTCTGCTATCAAAATCCCATGTTGGTTTGAAATAGAAGATCTACCACATTCAATTGCGAAGGGGCCTAGAATTTGTGTTGCTATCCCAGCAAACTCACACATCCCTAAAGGAGTGACAGTAAAAAGCGGAATGTGTTGTATCAAATTTTTACTTAAGCTCATAAATGGATGGGAAATAAGGAGGATGTTCCCCAACTTAGAGCTAGAAGGCGTATTCAAGTCAGACCACACAAGTGCCAAAGATAACATTGCCTCCAGGGCCAAAGATAGAGAGCAGGAACATGTTGCTACGGCTGGTGTTCCACATAAAGAAACAAGTCAAGTGACACTTCAACCTCTCCAGTGTACTGTCACCCCTCCATTTACACCCATTATAGAAACAACTGGTGCCATCTCCTCATTCTCACCCATTCCTGAAAATATATTTGAAAATACGCCTCATAATAGACCAAAATCCAAAGAGGACATCCCAATCGGGGAGGGTCAGTGGCAAGTGGTAGCCTCCAAACACAGTACAAGAGCTAGAAATATTGTCAGGAAGTTCAGAGGCTCCCAAAACACAGTGGCCTTAAAAACTACAGAGGTTCCACAGCCATTGTCGTCGTTGTCTAAATATATCACGGAGGCAACTTCTGTAGAGAAGGGGGAGCCTGCAGGTACAACAGGCAAAGATACACGGGATATGTGGCACCCAAAAATGGCTTTGGTGATACACAAGGATAACTTCGAAGGGTCAGAAATAGTTGCAGCAGATGACGTGGAAATGTTGGATAACCCATTCGCTCTAATAGGCAAGAAGAATAAGATGGATGCAAATGTGTATGTAGACAGCATGGGTGAGATGAAAAGAAAAAAAGCCTCAGCCCCCTCCGTTAGCAACCCCGCTGGTGGTGGGAAACTAGATGTGGAAAATAGAGGTGTTGGACATACTCTTAAAACTCATAATGAATTTCAAAATCGTGAGCTGGAATATCAGAGGAGTAAAGTCTTCGGAGTTTAAAAGCAACAGGCTTTCACTAGCACTAAAGAGAGTGAACGCGGATATCATATGCTTTCAAGAACACAAGTGTAAGAAGGAGGAAGCTGATGTTCTGTTTAAAATAATAGGGAATGAGTATGTTGGAATTGTCTCGGCAAAGGAAAAATCTAGTGCAGGTACCTTAATCGCATGGAAAAACACGGTTAAGGTGACAACATCTATGTCGGATAGATTTGGAAGGTGGTCCATCATAGTGTGGCAGCAGAACAACCAATCATGGGGAATTTTAAACATTTACGCGCATAACAATCCTAGGGGAAGAGGTGCACTATGGGCCTCCCTCAGACATAAAATCAAAAGTCTTGGTAATCACATAGCATGGTTAATGCTGGGCGATTTTAATATGGTGGAGACATCAGAAGACAGACGTGGTGCAACATCTGACATTGTTAATGGTTTTGAAAAAGAGCAGTGGGGTAAACTGATAGACGCCGGTGGATTTATTGAGCTGGAGGGGGATAAAGGTTTCACATGGTGCAATGGTTGGGTGGGACAGGGTAGAGCTTACGCTAGACATGACAGGTGTTACGTGAATTACAATACACTCGCCACTTCCGCAACTCTTCGTAGAGTAAATTGCACCGACAATACGATATCTGATCATAATCCTCAGGTAATTTCATGCCAGGAATGTAGGAAAAAAGTCTCAAGAACAGTATTTAAAATGAATATCAAGTATCTGAAAGAGCCTGAGCCTGCTTTTACTGCAAAATGCAAAGAAATTTGGCAAGCGGCATTTATAAAAGACTCAGGCATGAAGGCCTTAACGGCAGCACTAGCAAATATTAAGCAATTTCCTAAACTGTGGGGGAGAGAAAAAGTACAGGAGGAGAGAGCATCTTTGGACAAACTATACAGTCAATTGACAACCCTCAGAGCAGCAGGTCCCAACGATGGTACAGAAGAGAAAAAATTACTCGATGAGATTAAAAAGTCAGAGGAGACTAAGACTGTCGAGAACAGAAGCAAGGCAGGTTTAACTTGGCTTAGGCAAGCAGATAAATGCTCTAAGTTTTTCTTTAAGGCTGCCAAGCAGAAGAGATGGTCAACAACATTATCTAGCATTACACTTGATGATGGGTCGATACTAAAAACTTGTGATGGGCTTCATAAGTTTCTTCACGATCACTTTCAAAGCTTCTTCGGTGAGAAGCGTATGCCGTTCCAGGACGAGTTTGAAGAGTTAGTGGTTTCCAAGGTGTCTCCAGTCATAATAAATGAGCAACACCAAATGTTGAGCCGCCCATTATCTATAGGATTTGCATCAGGCAGTCATCGCCCTCGACAAAGAGAAGTGTCCGGGGATGGATGGGATTCCAATAGAGTTTTTTCAGGTCTATTGGGAATGGATTAAAACTGATGTATTCTCAGCTTATACAGACTTCCAACATGCAGACCACCTGGATCCTAAGCTAAATACATGTTGTATCGTTTTGATTCCAAAGGGAAAAGACCCACGTACTATCAATGACTGGAGACCCATCACATTGCTGTCGGCATTCTATAAGATAATAGCAAAGGGAATGGCAGAGAAAATAAAGCCCATACTTGCAGAAACTATCTCCCCCGTCCAGTCAGGTTTTCTCCCAGGAAGGAACATTCTGCACAATATAGCAGCAGCTTTTGAGGGTATGTATTGGGCTAAAAACACAGGTCAAAAAGTAGCTTACATCAAGTTGGATTTTACTAAGGCATACGATAGCATCAGATGGAGCTTTTTATATAAAATGCTGTTAAAATTGGGTTGCGGGGAATTTTTCTTTGAAGTGTTAAGAGATTACTCCACTCACGGCCTCCTCTTTCTTCTCAACGGGAAGTCCTCTCCTATATTCGGCCATTGAAAGAGGCATTAGACGGGGATGCCCACTAGCCCCATTTTTATTTAACATAGCAAATGAAGCTTTCTCCGCGACTCTTTCTACAGCCTCAAGGGATGGTCTAGTAGAAGGTCTTCAAATGGGGATGGATCTCGGCGAGATATGCAATCAATAATGCCAGATGACTCTTTTCTCGCTTCTAGTAGCGTGAGGAGAGCAATCTAAAGAATGCCAGTCAGTTGTTAGATACTTTCTCCTTGGCCTCAGGATGTCTCATCAACTGGAAGAAATGCTCGGCGCAATGGGCTGGGGAAGGACCACATCCCAGGTGTTTAGAGCGACTCCCGTGGAAAATCATAAAAGATGGGGAGTATTCTAACCTTCTTGGAATCCCAGTGGGAATTAAAGTACCTTCAACAAAAGTATGGGATGAGATGATATTAGGATTACAGAAGCATCTGAATTGGTGGAAAGTCGCAAAACTATCACTGGCTGGCAGGATAGTAGTAGCGAAGCATGTGCTGTGCAACACGCACATCTATGTCTCATCTCTCCTCATAGCCCCACCAGAGAAAGTGAAAGAAATGGAAGGGACAATTAGAAACTTTGTGTGGGGAGGCAACGAGGAAGGAGCACTAGTGAAAATAGCATGGTGGAAATGTAAAAGAGATAAGGAAGAAGGGGGAATAGGCATGATTGACTTAGCCCTACAAAGCAAAATACTAGTAGCCAAATTCATGTGGAATATTTTAGAGGAGAAAACGAAGTCACCAGGCCTCCAACTCATAGCGCATGCCATATGTTTCTCCTGCACACATGCTAAAATATCAGCACAAGTATCTCTTCCATGGTCTCTATTTTATGGCTTGAAACCAAGTTCTGAGGCCTCACCGTTCTTAAGAGGTCTCATTTCCGCGTGGGACGTGGTGAAAAAGCTCTTCACATTGAATATCAGTAATTGTGCAGCGAGTACTACTCCACCATGGTGGATTCCAGTCAACTACGCAATAAGAATGGTCCTTTGGCCCTTTTAGCTGACATCAGAGTGGTGAGAAGATGGATCAGCTGTGGCATTAGCTCGTGTGCAATGTGGTATGAAGGTGGTCAGTTAACAGAATGGATGGTATTCAAGCAGAAATTCGGCCTCCAGAATAACGACAAAACAATGTGGGAATGTATTGCAGTAAGTCTTCCAAACCACATAAATAGCACGAGTAAGAAACCTTGGGTTCTCGATCAATCTTTGCAGGAGGGATCATTTGTGAAATCAACATATACATTAGAGGAAAAATGAGATCACATTTTGTCCCATTAAGGGATGCTTAAAATGCCATGTCAGCTTTTTAAACTGTCCAATAAGAGAAGAGCTCCAGTATATCTCATTCCAGTATTATGTGGCAGCCTGTAATTAATGCAGCTGCAACTAACTTCTGTAGTATCATTTTTTCATTATAACTTTTGATCCAGAACTCCGATTCAAAAACTTTTTGTAGCAATGGATTCGGCTTCACGAGATCTATCTAGTGATAACCCATTCATAGAGCTTTTACGATATAAATATATAAGAAATAAGCAAAAAATCATATTTTTTAAGGTTAATGCATATGACCATATTGAAATACATCATAACCATATATCATTGGAAAGATCTTTTCATTCCGCATCTAATGCAACAAACGCCGCAACATTTTGACAAGCGGATCAAAAGTTATAGGGGAAAAACAATAGCAATAAAGTTGTTGGTGCTGCATTAATTGCAGTTAATAGAGGGTAGCCATTCCATTGGAGGATTCTTTTTTTTTTTAATTGAAGGCTTAGTATTTGTATTGATATAAATATAGGTGTACATATTAACATATGTATATATACATATGTTTACAAAAAGCAACCGCTTTGGGTAGGGTTGGTTATGGAGACCCTTTATCATAATATCTAGAGAAAATATTAAGGCCTATTATAGGCCTGAACCAACGTCAAAAGAGGAGTTCAGTTTTTAAAAACCAGAAACAGAGTTCTTATGACCATAACCATCATTCCAGAAATCTTCTTTTCTTGGGCTCGCCCATTGGAGGATTCTTATGGGGATAAAATGAGATCTCAAATTTCCTCTAATAAGCAGAGTTTCATTAAAGTTGGAATTCTGGAGACAAGTTGGAATAATTTTTATATAGTATACTTGGGGGGTTATGTATACCTCAATACTTATAGTATGGTTATGTGTATTACATAAGGTTATGTATACATGTGTATACTAGTATACATCAATACTTATATTACGGTTATGTGTACTACAAAAGGTTATGTATACCTGTTGTATACTAACACAACCAGATTACAATAAGATAACAAGTACTATTATTTTTCTACTATTACTCTGAATGATCAGAACTAGCAGAAGGCGCTCCAGAGATCCTTTCGATCATGAACATTTGATACTCTCTATTCCATAGGAGATGTATGATAACATCGACGGATCCAGGATAATGGCGAGGATTGAGAGCAACAAGGTGAGCTAGTCTTCAAGCGGTATATCTCGCCACGGCACCGCTTTGAAGTCCTCATGATTCATCTTGCAAGTGATAGAATCACGTTCAAGACCGTAATACGTCATAGCTAGGCGGAGGCCAATGTTGCTTGCACTCTACAATTTGATGTATATTTATACCCACCAAAATTATTGATGGTATATACCCACCAAAATTATTGATGGTATATACTCACCAAAATTATTGATAGTATATACATAGAGATTATTGGATCATATACATGTATGGTACTCGTATAATGGCAATGAACACCAATAATTCACATCAATAATTTTACTTCACTATAAAAGCAGCTCCATTCGGTGGTAGAGGTCATTCATCTCCCATGGCTTCCTTGCCTGATCGTCCGGAGAACATCCAAACCATCAAGTGCTACATGAGCTACAATGATCTGTATGATTGCGCAATAAAGGGTGTGAAGATGGATCCATGGCTGCAATCCAAAGCAGATGGTCCTGCGAGTGCTTGCAGGAAGCTCACTCGTGTTGTGATCCACCTATATTGGCTTCCTGATCAGGAGATCTATGAGCTGAATGCCATTACCTCATTCGGTGTTGATGATGAGTGAATCAGTGATGATCTGTATACCTGTTAAGGATATAATAATATAAGCACTTATGATTTGTGTATCTGTTAAGGATATATATAATATAAGCATAGTGAATATTAGGTGATGTATAGAATCTGAGTACATGATAGAATCATACCTGTACGAGTACATGATACTTGTATACGCTCAATGATGGCGCTACAGTCCACCCCAATAATTCACATGAATAATTTTACTTCACTATAAAAACAGCTCCATTCGGGGCTAGAGGTCATTCATCTCCCATGGATTATTTGCCTTCTTCTATTCACCACATCGAGGCGATCAAGTGCTCAATGAGCCACTCTGATCTTGTTGGTTGCCTAGACAGGCATCTTCTTCTTGATCCCTACCTGCGAAGAAAAGCTTTGGGCGCTGAGATTCATTGCCCTGCGTCAATTCGTGTTATGATCTGTGACGTCCCCTACTCGTATACGGTGCCTCACCGTATACAAACAGGAGTTCATCCCCCATACCAGCTCCATACTGATACAGGGCCCTCCACAATCACTGCACCCGTAACGAGTCCCAGTGGGAAGAGTGAAGGGGTCATTTTACCCCGTCTCCCTCAGGGCCTACCTAGCTGCGGAAGCGTAAACATACATGTCAGTAGTACATACATCAACATCATAAGACCATCACGAAGGATGGTTCACCACATATCTGCATAGACAAAGATCAGCACATCACATAAGGGAATCCTACCCAAGGCTCAGACTCAAAGGGGATGACTGACGGCTTGGGTCTCCAGAGTTCATTGCAGACAGAATTCATGGCAATGGATTTGGCTGGCATAAGAACATGGCATAGGGTTGTCCACTCCATCCGCCCCTCCTGTGCACACTTTGCAGAGTAGGTTGAAAAGTGTTGGGACCCGACTGTAGCCCGCCGGATGCATAGCCAAAGGGGCTATTCCTGGGTTACATCTCCCCAGGTCCGATGGGGCAGGTAGGGATCACTCCCTCCAGAGATCTACATGCTGACTCAAGGTGACTAGAGGGCCACTGCCCTTATTCGACTGAACCCACTGGAAAGTCATAAACACCACTTCACGGGTGTCGAGCCCATGCCTTGCCCGCACTCAGTGGCAAGCCATTGGACCTAGTCACAATGATCCCCGGTAGACCTTACACACCAGAGGGATCGTTCAAGAGTCAGAACACGAACCTCCTTCTTAGCCAGTCTGGCCCCTTCACCCACAACCAGGTGTGGTTCTTGTACACAGGCCGAAACTATAGTGTGCTAGAGAGGCTAATCTAGGAGCATCTACTACCAAGCTTTAGGTCTCTACCCCCCTTCCCAATACAAGGAGTTCATAGAGATACATCATCCATATACATCACAGAAGAACTAAAGAACAAGATCTAATCTATATCATAGAGTTAGGTTCTTTAGTTAGAGTCTGGTATCTAGAGATCTAGAAGACTGCTATGGGCAATTTAATAGGCTAAACCTACTGATTCTATGACTGAAATAGGGTTTAAGCTATTAAATTGCCTAAATACCTGATCCTTGAGTTCCTCCTCCTGACCTGAGCTCAACCATCCTGCTAAACTGCTCGAATCAAGGGAAACTAATGGTGCCATTCTCTCAGACAGAGTCTGGGAGGCGGTTTTGGCTCCTGGGGCAGCCAAAACAGAGCTCTAAAACCCTAGGAACGAAAAATGTGCAAGTTAGGGTTCTCCTACTTAAATAGGCAAGGGGTTAGGCTAGGGTTTCCAATTATCCCCTTTAGGCATGTGGGATAATTGGGAATGGGCCCACTTGCCTTTAATAGCTAGGTGGCCATGTGCCCACATGGAAATGTGTGCACCCAAATGTGCCCACATGGAAATGTGTGCACCCAAATGTGCCCACATAAAAATGTGTGCACCTAAATGGGCCCACATGGAAATGTGTGCACCTAAATGTGCCCACATGGAAATGTGTGCACCTAAATGTGCCCACATGAAAATGTGTGCACCTAATTGTGCCCACATGGAAATGTGTGCACCTTAATAAATGTGCATGTGCACATTAATAAGAAATGCACATACCTAGCAAGTTGCCCCCAGGGGCTACTAGCCTGGCTACACGTCGGCGTACACGTCAGTCGGGGTGGCGTGTACGCGTGACGAGGCAGTACAGTATACGTCCTGGGACCGTATACTGTGCTGGAACGTCACATTCTCCCCACCTTGAAATGATGCTGTCTGCAGCATCGTGGGTCTCCCCACCTTGGAATCTTCCTAATCTGCAATCAACCTGATGCATACGATATACTACTATAATACTTACACATTTATTACGATTACCTTAAGGTAATATTTTTAAATCATTACTACGCCTTTACATTATCAAATAACTTGTCAATTCGTAACTTCTATTAAAACAAGGTACTTATTAGTTCCCGTTATCATAACATTTCGTTTATCACAATTTAACACTTTCATATACAATTATTATTTAAGGTACTCTTCATTCCTTGCAACACATTCCAACAAAATTTGTGTTGCAAGTCTTCGCACCTTAAAATCCTGCATTAATTTTACAATATCTATAATTACATACTTACTATGTTAATTATTAGAATTACTCTAAGGTAATGTTTAAGACATTACTGTACTATTTCATTATCCAATTAACTTATCACTTCATAACTTAATCCACGCAAGGTAATTATTAACCTTACTTAATACAACATTTAAGTTTATCAAAGTTTATCAATTTCATACAAAATTTACATTTCTAAGGTACTCTTCATTCCTTGCAACACATTATAACAAAATTTGTGTTGCAAGCCTTCGTAGTTCGACCTCCTTGCCCTCCGGAGCGCTTTATTGGCCTGCAGGTCGACACTACCTATTATTAATTATTAATAAAATTTTGGTTATATGGTGACCACCCCACCTATCTACATGGATGCATGGCTAATCTCCCGGCATAGGAAGAGGGTGGATCTTCCATTATGGCCGCGGAGACAGCGCCTATATGCCTATATGCCGCTCATGCCTACACCTCTAGTTGCCCAGCGTGGAGGATATCCTTCCCGTATATGGGGCGTGAAGGATAGATTCCTCCTATCAAAGCATATATGGGACTAAAGGTGCCTTTCCTATCAATGCATCTCTCTCGAGGTCGTCTACTTCCGTGGGACAGAAGTAGACTTTCTAATCTACCTTCCACTCATCCAAGCGGAAACGCGGTCATGCCTACATTGACATTACACCACGTCCTAGAGATCACCATAGTGGTCCCATCATCGGTAAATACGCATGCAACCCGTACCTGACATAGGTTGCATGCGTAGATTAATCTTAACTACACATGAAACTAATCTAAACACAAATCGACATGCCTGAGCCGATTTTTGCTGGCTCCTTTAATGCATGTGATTAACATAATTACCCTAAGGTAATATTTATGAATTAACATTATCATAGTATCGGATACATTACTTCCGATAGTACAATTATATTTACTCTAAGCTTTGCAATATTTAACGACTTTAGATCGCGATTATTTAAACAATAACTCTGATTTAGACCTATTGTTACGTAGACAAGGTTTTAATTATCATACACAAGAATTAGATGTGCTTCTTATTCTCTTCCTTGGGTCCTGCATTACCCTTGGAAGTATATCCCTAAGATGTACTTAAGTATATCCGAATTCTATTTTCTATTTATATTTATAAGGACCCGCTGTCCTTGGAAGGAATTGCATCCTTGCGAAGGATTAATTAACATGCTACCTTACATTATCGTTGTTATTTATTTTATTTTCCTATGATACATATACGTACAACAATTTCTATCCAGTTATTAGGATCTATATTTACTTATCAATAAGACACATTAAAGCTTATAATACATGCGCACACCTTACCTAAGGCTAGAACGCATCCACCCATTGAGCCGGGCCGAGTAATTTTGGAGATGACTTGGTCGCTTGCATTGTTCCCATACTTTTGCTCCACTTCATTGGTGTAGTTAGCTACCACGCCGGGCCTCGCGACGCTGAAGGCCTCCCGAGCACTAAGGTATCTATCTATCTTACGCTCTATTCGCCCGCCATTGCCGGAGTGAACTCTATTCTACCCACGGTCGGTCAATTCGATGCAAGTACGCTCAATCATAAGATTGAGCCCTCCCACTTTCTTCGAAAAGAAAATGGTCCTCAAGACCCTTTGAATGACGTTGTACACAACGTCCATATCTATTCTCTCCCCTTAAGAGGTTATACGCTTCTTACTTAGCGCATTAATTTACTAGCCTTAGCTAACATATATAACCATCTAAGATGGATGCACATATTATGTTATCATTTATTTCAATATAGTTACGGGTTACCTACTTAGTTAGAACAATTCTAAACCACAAGCTTTTGCCATGACGACAATTCCTTTTTGTCCCGTAAGACTATTTGATTACTATAATTCTTATTTTAGATGTACCTTACATGTATTATTCTTTTATATTATAGAGATTCCCCCTTTCTTAGCTATTTAAACTCTTGGAATATTCCTACCAATCGAATTGATGTCATCGTAACAAGTTGGCCGGACTTGTTAGATTACTTCTTTTCTTTCGGTTGGATTATTCTTTTGGAGGTACTAGATTTATACATGGTCAACAATTATCCTAGTAATGATTCCTTCTTAGTGAGGAGATCAATCTCACCAAGTGGTTTCAATACATTAGATGTCTGTTAACAATCGTGTATAATTTTAGTCACTCCTATGCATTTCCTTCCCAATCTTGACGCTTAGCTCAATATTGGGGCGATCCTTTCAAATGAGAATATCCGAAATGCCTTCTAATACCAATATGGATGTTACCGTCCATATATTAACCCACTAGGCCCCATGGCCTTAGATCCTTGAGCTTGCTAGAAGCTCATCCACTCGTTGCCTGCTTGAAGTAGCAAGGTAACGTTCTTCCGAGTCGCTCGATACTTCAGTCTCCTTGACGGTGGCTCCTCTTTGATGTAGAGGCTGGAGGCTTTGATGGCGTGGTTGATCACTTGAATCTTCCATGCCGCTTTTCAAATGCCTGAA
Source organism: Isoetes taiwanensis (assembly GCA_021234155.1). Classification (NCBI taxonomy): domain Eukaryota; kingdom Viridiplantae; phylum Streptophyta; class Lycopodiopsida; order Isoetales; family Isoetaceae; genus Isoetes; species Isoetes taiwanensis. Next base: position 6,110,252 of record JAJEKV010000007.1, read on the forward strand.
GGTGGTGCCGTTGAAAAAGATCTTTCATCTTAAACTCTTTGTCTTGGCAGCTAAAGGACGACTCTGTATCCGATATTGTTTCTTCGACTCCATCGATGTCTCATACGTCGAGTCCTCTTGTCGTTATCGTGTTGTCGGAAGAGTGTTGAGGATGTTGATTGCTTCACCCCCTCGCAAATTGCCCCACATCTCTTCCTTTGATCCGGCACATTGCATGGGAGGGAAGGAATAACAAGGGAACTATACATGCAAAACATATAGCTTACATAATTACAATTACTACTAGAACTATTAGGTCCCCTTTGTGCCTCCCCCTTCGAAGTTGTACACCTACTCCTTGGCGATGTCATCTGTTCCTCCCGTGCAATGGTGTTGATGATCTATATCCTCCTATTTGTACGCCACCATACTCCGGGTAACTTGTTGATATACTTGGGCCCTCCGATGTTTGTCTCCTATGGCACAACACGCTTTGCATCACATTCTAACTAAAGGTGTGCTGGTCGCTGATGCTTCGACATTTGGTCCCTTCCTCGATCCCGTTTCTCGGGTGTTAATTGTTCCCTTCATGATACTTGAAGCTATTTGAAGCGCCTCTTGAGGTCGCGGCGCGATTCCTTTGGCTATACTCCTCCGAGTTGTTCTCTTCTCGCAGCTTGTTCTTTGAATCGCCGATCCTTGGGTTCACCAAGTTGCATGTAAGTCCGCGTGCTTCTCCATCGAAGCCTCAATCTTACTTGTTTGCTCCCCTCGATCACATGGCTTGACGTTGTCACGCTGCACAATGCTATGCCGCCTTCTTGTCTTGAGGTACCTTCCTGGCTTTTGCTTGTGCTCGCCGGTTTGATCCCACCTGCTGCCTCTAGGGAGCTCGTGGAAGAAGTCGGTTGCTAGCACCTCTCCAGCTTTCGCCTCTCGACCTTTGTCCCTCTATACATGTTGGTCTCTCCCGGCAAGTAAAGCATCATGGCTCCCCTCCCCGCTGGCTATGTTGTCGGGTGATGGATCCCTTATATCTGGCTGCAAACTTGACCCTTGAGTTGAAGAAGTACCGCCTTTAGATATACTCTTGCCGCTTGGATAGCCCGGCTATTATCTTGAACTCTCTTTTTTGAAGGTGCTTCAGTTGCTATCCTTGTCGTTAAGGTGTCGAATGCTTCTACCTTGGGCATTTGATGTCCCACATGCCTGAGATACGATCGGGCTTCTTCTCTTCTAATTACCGTGGTAGGAGTACTGACGGGCCATCACCTAGTTGTTGAAGGCATATCTCCTCGCCCCAAAGGCCTTTCGTAAGTGCATCTCCATCTAATACACGTGTCATAGCGCATCACCCTATATTACCACAAGGTGGAATTATGGTCGCCGAGATGTTGCCTTCTTAGTTGGCTCGTTGATGTCGGGCGTTCCTCCTTCTATTGTTGAGGCCACTCGGTCATAAGTTCGCCAAGTGTTGCTGCTGCCACAAGATGTAGTGTTGCATCCCCGACGATGTCCTGGTGCGTACAACATGATCTTGACATGACCGGTGTTGTCTCTTACTCTGACATTGGGTGGACGAGCAGTCTTCTACTTGAGGGCATTTCCCAAAGTGTTTGGAGTCGAAGGTTTGCTTGGGCTCTGGTCGTTTCTCCCTCGTGACTTGCTCTTCCATTTTGATCTTGGGCTATAGTTGTGCTTCCTTGCTTCCTCATTTGGTAGTCGGCGGAAGGAGCTTCCCGATCTAAGCGCTTAAACCGTAAAAAACATGACTCTAAACTTATGTTTCTCCACTATATATGTGAACACTCGAGATATACAATAGACATATACGCATTTACATTGGGATTTTAATTCATCCACTTTTTTCAAAACAATTACGAAGATCTACTTAAATGTTTATACTCTTTTAGGGTTTCCCCTCCTCCTATCGCGTTTGATCCTTCGGTTTTGTCGCATCTTCTTCGCTCGGTTGACTCCGTGATTCCTTTGAGATGCCGCTACTATTGTTGAGCTTCATGTCCGATCCGCTGCCACCCCAAGTTCGCGAGTGTTCGCCGATGTGATCCCTTGAAAAAGATGCTCCTCCTTAATGTGTATGTCCGCCGTGAGGAATGCGGTGACCGCCAACGCCGCTACATACAAAGGTGTCGCTGCAGGGTTGCCGATGTGCGGTGCCCGTTGGTCGCTTGAGTAGGATCACCTAGCCGCTGCGCTTGGGCATTCTTGGATGTCTTCAAGCTCAGATCATGGTCTGTAGGCGTGCATTGTCATTCCTCCGCAGTTTGAATTTCTCGAAAGCGACTCCTGCTTGGGCTTTGCTTCATTCCAAGGTGCCTCTCCCCGTGCCTGAAGTGTGGTCATCTCCATTGCGCTTCTAGCATAGCTCCTTTCTCGGGTCGCCTTTTTGCGGATTTGTACTTGCCGGCTAGGGTCGCCTCCTCCGGCCCTTTGGGTCCTATCTATTCGAAGTCTCGCGACTCTTTAGCCGACGAGTAAAAGTCGCCCTTCCTTTGGTTTCTAGGTGTTTCGGTCCGAATTTTGTTCGAAAGGTAATATTCTCCTCCTTGATCTTGCCCCTAATGCCGATATAGGCCTTCAAGCCGAGATGTTCCCTCGATATACGCCTCCCCCCTCATGGTCTCCTACCTTTAGGAACCGATGAAAGTTCTCCCCGCTGGTGCAAGGGAGCCGGAAGCTCGTCCGGTCAGCCTTAGGTGCTTTGTGGTTGCCTAGCTTGGTTGTTCTTTTGTTGACGCTTGCATGACATTCGCTTGAGCCGGGGCCGCAAGGTCGCGGGTTGTCTTCCCTCCGGTTTCTATATGCCCCGTGTCGCCATGACTTCTCCCTCGACGGAAGATTATGCCCTCCGCCCTAGCTCGGATGCTAATGTGGCATTGTTGTCTAACGCCTTCCCCGCACCTCAGATTTTGTCTGCTTTATGCTTCTTCCGCTTGAAACTCGAGGGCGCCGAGTTGGTGAAGGCCGTCGAGATCCTCTTTCTGATGTGAGCTCATGGACGTGGTAGCCGGGAGGTTGACATCTAGAAGATTCTTGATGCCTTGGTTACCAAATATTCTTCCCATTTGATGAAGATTGATGATAGGCCGGTGGTGTTCTCGGGTTTCTACTCTTTGTCTGGTTGAGGTGTTTGTCGTTGTGCTTCCCTCTCTTGGATCTCGCCTTTTGGGTCTCCTCTCCTTATCACCTCAGACATCGGCTGGGACCTCGATGTCTTCAAGAAGTTGCTTGCCTCTAGCTCGCCTCGTGGCTCGCCCTCAGACTTCAAAAGCAACGCCAGATATCCTAGAGTCTAAGGTTCTACTTGAAGGGCTCTCCTACAACATTTTGGGCTCTATAAGCAAGCAAGATGGCTCGAGCAGCATTACTGGAGACATATCTATAATCTCCAAGTCTATGGACATTAGGACGTGTGGTATGGCATGAAATGAGGGTTGTTTTGCAAGATCTCCATGGTGTTTGAGGCATACTCTAAGGTCCTAGCAAAGTTGGTTTGGGGGAGTCCAATCTCTACACATGGAGTGACTTGGGCAGCTCTAGACTCTAGCTCCTTTCTAGGTATCCTGGCAATAGGGAGTGTCAATGTGGCGGCTATATAAGTCAAACTCTATTAGAAGGACACAGAATTAGGTCAAGGTTTATGCCTTTGGCATGAGCAGAGGTGATGTACCAACAGTTGGACTTGGGTTGCTATGCTGAGGTCTAGATGACTATAACAAAGGGGTGTTCTTGGGCACTTCTATCTAGGAGCAAGGCATCAGCTTCGAGCCGAGAGCAATACTTGCGAGGTACTAATGGGATATGCTTCTATTTACGCATGCACCACGCTTTGGGAAAACAATTCAAGGGTTTGAGCAATTTTGGTTATTTGAGCTGGGTTTTGACATTTCTAGCCTAATTTGAGGTCATAAATGGATTCTAGACTGTCTAATGGTCCTATTGCAACAAATTTCAGGCGATTTGGAGCTCTGTAGCTCAAGTTATGGATGTTCAAAGTTTGGAGGTTCACACATTGCGCCCGCACCAATAATGAACTTTTCATTTTCCCGTCCCCGGCGCGACGTGTGAGAAATTGGCTCTAAATGGGTTAAACTTGTCCAATTTGGGTGATATAAGGGTCTAATCCTGCTTATCTCGTCGAGTTAGGCAGAATGGACCCCTTATTTGGTCGATTTGGAGCAGTTTTGGGCACTTTTGGGGCATGGTCTCACAGCATGGTCTCACACGTTGCGCCCAGACCAATAATGAACTTTTCATTTTCTGTCCTGGCGCGACGTGTGAGACATTCTCTCGAATTGGCCTAGGATGTCTGTTTTGACTAAAACAAAAGCTAAAACTTACTAACTCGACTTAATTAAGTAACTTCATACACTTATAATTTACTCTAAAACACTTTGTATTAAACAAAATTTTATCATTTACGAAATTAATAATGCTCAGCTTTGATGTAGCTGGCAAGCTGCATATCCTTCTTCATTAGTGTTACTCTCTTGGCGTGTAATGTGCAGGCTGTTGAGTCTTCAAAATGTTGGACCATCTTCTGCTCTGCTGCTCCTTGACCCTTGGCCTCCCGCTCTCGTTCTGCCCTCTCCTCTTCTTGTTTCCTTCGGCCTCCTTGGCCTCTGGCTGTTTCGCCTTGTCGAGGAAGTCGAGCGGTCTGTTTGGTGCGCGTCATGTCGATCGGAGTCTTGGTGTCTATCAGGATGCTGTCTCTATCTAGCTTAAGGGTCTTGGTTCTAAGTCTAAAGCTTAGCCATTAATATTATCTAACATTATTAAAGCTTAAATCTAATTAAGAATTATAATTCAAACACAAACGATGCTCGCCCTCAGTGGTTGGCACGGGGGGGTTTGGGGGGGTTCAACCCTGTGGGTGGGAGGTTCAATTTCTGCTGCTGTGGGAATCCTTTTAAGATGAGGTTCAAATAGATTGAAAAACTAGACTAATCTAGCTAATTCCTAGGCTAAAATTTGAATTACCAAGTTACTTTTTTAAAATTTTTGACTTTTTAAACTATAGCCCGCCGGATGCATAGCCAAAGGGGCTATTCCTGGGTTACATCTCCCCAGGTCCGATGGGGCAGGTAGGGATCACTCCCTCCAGAGACCTACATGCTGACTCAAGCTGACTAGAGGGCCACTGCCCTTATTCGACTGAACCCACTGGAAAGTCATAAACACCACTTCACGGGTGTCGAGCCCATGCCTTGCCCGCACTCAGTGGCAAGCCATTGGACCTAGTCACAATGATCCCCGGTAGACCTTACACACCAGAGGGATCGTTCAAGAGTTAGAACACGAACCTCCTTCTTAGCCAGTCTGGCCCCTTCACCCACAACCAGGTGTGGTTCTTGTACACAGGCCGAAACTATAGTGTGCTAGAGAGGCTAATCTAGGAGCATCTACTACCAAGCTTTAGGTCTCTACCCCCCTTCCCAATACAAGGAGTTCATAGAGATACATCATCCATATACATCACAGAAGAACTAAAGAACAAGATCTAATCTATATCATCTTATATTATAATGTTATTGTGTAAGTGTTGGACCCAGCCCTAATTTGGGCGGCCCAGATTTGATGAAATCAATGGAAGAGATGATGCCACGTAAGATTCTTTAAAATAACATGGTTTTTTTTGCTAGGGTTAGCGAGGGCGGCAGTGCACAGGAAGTCCGGCATGCACCTTCAGTGGACGTTTGAGGTTTTGATGCTGCCAGACTTCCTTTGATGCTCCCTTTGGTGCAGAAAGTAGTCTTCGAAGCAGTTGAGATGTGCCAGAGTTTGAATACATTCCCAGTCCATGCCTCACCCTCACAAATTGGCCATCATATCCCGTAACCGAACTCGATGGTTGGTATCGTGGCTTCGATATCGCGGCAGCAGAATTCCGCCTTCAAGGTAAGTGGATTTTGCCATTTTTTTTTTTGCTCTTCTTCTTGCTCTATGCCGGATTTGATAGATCGGTTGTTCCAGAGGCCGGGCTCTTGCCGATTTGCTTTCCTAAGGGGCTATGGAGACGGGCAGAGGCTATGGCACTTGATCCCGCTTTAGGGAGCCGTAAAGGAAGAAATTTGTATAGAACTCACGTGATTCGCATCATCTCTTCTCCGAGCATCATCTCACGGATCACCAGGGGCAAACCCCTCATCCGGAAACCTCTGTTATCATATGCGTAGGAGAGGGCTTACAATATTAACATACCCCCGTTGCAATGATTCGAGCAATAATACCACGGTTATCGCATTCTCAGGTAATATTAACATACCGTTATCGTGATTAAGAGCTCTTCCAAGGTCGCACTGAAGGCCGTGAAGCCACGCCCAAAACACTCAATGGATCGACCTTCTTTAGTTTTTGGTATGCCACTTATCAGATCAACGCCTATGATGTGGCAAAATAATTCTTCTTTATTCCCTTGATGTCGTGGAGCAAAAGCGTAAGCATACTCTTTGGATGTCTCGCAGATCGGAAGCGTAACTTTTTTTGATTTTGTGTTGTCTCGATTCATTCCAAAGAATATTTCATAAAGCTTGATTTCTGAACATGATTTGCCTCTTGCTATGATCTACCCAGATTCAAAGCCTTTGCCCAAGGATGGCTAAAAATGCCAGTTCATAGCTTTGTCGGAGTTTTCTTCAGAGGATTTCTACGTTAATGGCAAGTAATTGCTACATGTAATTATTTTTACTATGAATTGTGCTTTAAACTGTAGTTATTTTGATCTTAGCTAGCTTATAATATAGAGATCCACTCCACGAACATGTGCTTTTAGAGCTGGGTCTCTATCTACGTCAGCTTATAGTTAGATATTGCCCTTAGAATTGGTCTGATTGAAATAGGACATGGCAGAGTTAGTTGCAGATCATTATGTGTTTTCATTCTGTCTAAAGCAGAATATAAAGATTTTGTCTTTCGCTTTTAGGGTCGAACTGTGTTCAACGGCCATGTACAAATGCACAAAAGGGATCTGCCATTTCGTCAATTCTCTATTCCAAATTGTTTAAGCTTGGTGGGACAAAACTTGGTTAGGAACATTTGCATTGGTTGCTATTTTGATTGAATTTGCTGGTATATGATTGTGAATTTCTCAGTAGGAGTCTTCAAACCGCCATATGTTCAAATTTTCCATCGAATGTGCATGGCAACAGACATGTTTTGTGATGAATACCATCACATCAAGCTAAAGATATGAGGTTATGTCTCCAAAGGCCTCCGTAGATATATCTGAAAATGTTTATTGTAATTCAACAAAGAATCATTGTTTTCAACAAAGGATATGTTTATTTGCTTTGGATTTGATAGGAATTGAAATGTTTTTTGACTGCTAGAATAGTTGGGAGCAAAGATAGTCTTATTTCTTGCATGGTAGTCAGGAGACCCAAGGTGTACAAGAATAAAATCCTATTTGACTACATGTATGCTACCCGCAAAAGACCATTTCGTCCCATGTCAAGAATCATATGAGGGATGCCGCCAAATATATTCAAACAGTAAGATAGCATGCAAAGTTTGAGATGGTCTCAGAGACTAAATGTTCATTTTCTAACATTAAAGCACATCAGGCTTTGTCAACATTTTAACATATTTAGCTTTATCGGATAAGGAGTTTCGGCCACACTTACAAATATTTACCTTCTACAATAGCAACATGACACAAATGTTTAGATGTCCCTGGTACATGTCAAATTCTGCAATGGATTGCCCAATGTGATAGGGCATGTATAAAGAAACATAATACAAAGATTTACATTAACCCAAATGTGCCTTGCAAAGGTCAATTTGTTGTATCATGTATAAAGATGCGCTATATTTGTCTAGATCCATAAGCGTATTAGGTCTTTCTAAAGAACCTCGTAAAGCATATATCAAAGATTGCCCCGCGCCGTAAGTGTAATTTATATTTTTCAAATAAATCTCTAAGTTCATGTAACAAAGCTAGCATGACATGGAATATTGTGCAAAGACAATGTCAATGTAATTACCGCATATATAAAAATATACAAGAGTTGTTTCAAAAATCATCTTTGCATATACAATAGTCATTTCAAAGAACCATACAACATTTTTAAATGTTGATAAACCCAATAAACAAAGCTCAAAGGGCCCATCGGCTATAAAAAAAAAAAAAAAAAAATATGCAAACAGATAATTAATTAAGCTAGGCAAAAAAATGGCCGTTGAAATAGCTCAAAAAAGAAGTTGGGATACAAATTAAAGACAACATAAAATACGCTCCCACAAATAATTATATGGCCAACAAGTTTCCAACATTTACAAGCTACTAAAATTACAATTATATGGCGGGGCTTTGGGTAAATTTGTAAAATGCTCCAGTTGATGTTTGGAGACAAAGGCTGTCATAGATTAATGGGATGCCCGGACTTTGTTTACTTTGTGCACTTTTTGAGGAATGATTTTATATTTTGAAAAGACTTTGGTGTTTGTTCCTTTATATACTTACATAACTCTAATGCCATGTTCGTTTCCAACAACTACAACTTTATACTTTAATAACTGTATTGCCATGTCCTTTTCTACAACTATGCCATATGTCATTTTTCAACAACTACAATTTTATACTTAAATGATTGTATTGTCATGTCCTTTTAACAACAACTACAAGGGTTATACGAAAACGAAAGGGGGTATGGTAAAATGACGTGTGACGTGGATAAAAGGCCCTTTTTAAAGAACTTTCTCTTAAAATTCTCCCCCTACAACGAAGATGGAAGACAATAAGGAACACACAACTTAGGTATCGAAAGATCTTGGCATTGTTATCAACCCTAGGATAAGACATATTTTTCGTTGCATTCAAAAAAATATATCAATTAACGTCATGCTTTTGTTTTACAGGCATCCAGAAAAATGTATCAATTAGCATCATGCTTTTGCTTTACAGGCACCTACAAAAAATGATGCAGACGATGTGCTCGAACACATTGCTCAGCTGGAGCAATCAACCGATGATTTATATGGTTCAATGACGTTATTCGATGTGAACTTGAATGAATGAGACATCACCCTCCTACAATTGAAGGTATTTCAAGCTATACTTTGCCAACATTTTAATGAATGAATCCAACAACATATTCTTGGCACCCGTTCATTTTTTATCCTTTGTACAGAAATTACGAGAAAAGAGTACAAATATTAAATTGATACTGCGTAATTTTCTCATTGCAGCTAGAACTTTCATAGGCTTCCAAATTATGCCCAGCAACACTGGGCACCATTACTAGTAGAGTTAGGTTCTTTAGTTAGAGTCTGGTATCTAGAGATCTATAAGGCTGCTATGGGCAATTTAATAGGCTAAACCTACTGATTCTATGACTGAAATAGGGTTTAAGCTATTAAATTGCCTAAATACCTGATCCTTGAGTTCCTCCTCCTGACCTGAGCTCAACCATCCTGCTAAACTGCTCGAATCAAGGGAAACTAATGGTGCCATTCTCTCAGACAGAGTCTGGGAGGCGGTTTTGGCTCCTGGGGCAGCCAAAACAGAGCTCTAAAACCCTAGGAACGAAAAATGTGCAAGTTAGGGTTCTCCTACTTAAATAGGCAAGGGGTTAGGCTAGGGTTTCCAATTATCCCCTTTAGGCATGTGGGATAATTGGGAATGGGCCCACTTGCCTTTAATAGCTAGGTGGCCATGTGCCCACATGGAAATGTGTGCACCCAAATGTGCCCACATGGAAATGTGGGCACCTAAATGTGCCCACATGGAAATGTGTGCACCTAATTGTGCCCACATGGAAATGTGTGCACCTTAATAAATGTGCATGTGCACATTAATAAGAAATGCACATACCTAGCAAGTTGCCCCCTAGGGGCTACTAGCCTGGCTACACGTCGGCGTACACGTCAGTCGGGGTGGCGTGTACATGTGACGAGGCAGTACAGTATACGTCCTGGGACCGTATACTGTGCTGGAACGTCACATGATCCATCTGATTTGGCTTCCTGAGCGCATGAGCTATGAGATATCAGGGATCACTACTACAGATCCTGAAGATGAATGAATCACCTGTTCAACATATAAGCACTTCTGACCATCTTGTCTATGAATCATGTATGCATTTATATATTAAAGATGTAAGCAGTTATATATGATCACAAATATAGTAATGTACAAGATCTTATGTATTAAGATGAAAGATATGTATTACAAGTACAAGATCTCATGTATTAAGATGAACAATGTGCTATGTCTTTCCACATGTCTACAATATATTTCGGAATTTGGACTGTTTTCGGCCTCTTGCCATTGGCATCCCAGGCATAATGAATAGCATCTAAATTTTCATACCTTGAAGGATCGGAAGGATTAGGCCGCCAACGCTTAGTCAAGGGGCCTTTGTAGTCCCCTCCAAAGAGGGCTTCCACCACGATATAAAAAAATATGGCCAAAATATGTAGATTCCGGATCAAGAACAAAGATTCTCCTTTGCATATCCTAACCAAGTGGCGGTGTTTATCATCTCCGTGTCCGACTAGAACAAACATACCCTTTGTCACATGTACGTGAGGATCAAACTCTTCAAGAGGCAACATTGGACTACCATCCCGACGGGCCACAATAAGATGGTAAAGGTCGTGTGACCAAGGCAGATATCGTCGACCTCTCCTGAACAAATGCCGCTTGTTCTAGAGGAGCTTGTCTTGTTTGTGGCCAAAATGCATCATTTTGAGGACGCCCCGGAGCAACATCCTCCAAAGAGATAAGAAGTCGGCTCCAATACTCAACACTTGCCGTATTGCCTTGCAAACAAGCTACTTTCATGATTCTTACATATGTCCTTCCATAGGGAGATGTATTTGTTGATGCTATCCTTCAACCCCGAAGATCCTTCAATGTTGGCCTATGAGGAATATTTTGTGGCACACCACTTGGTATCATTGGCTGACCATGTTCATCCTCTTTCCACATTCTAACTCCCGGAGAATCACCGAAGCCACTCTTTATGTGTAGGACGATTTTGTATTGCATAACAGGCCAATCTCCCGCCATCTTAAATTTGAAGAGCAATGGTTCAAGATGCCCAACCAAAGGTTCCCTTATCGTGGATGAATCCCTTCACAAAAGCCTTCCAATTTGGAACTTCATCAATAAAGTATGGAATTGGAGATTTTGCATTGCACTTGCTGAACAAGTAAAGTAGCTCTGGTAGTGTCAAAGCATCCGATGAACTCATCAAGGTTGAAAAATTTCCAAATAAAGCATCAATATCATCATGGGTGTGGCCGACCATCATAAAGCCCACTTGGATCTCATCAAAGACCTTAAGCCAAGTCAAATAAGATAAGTATGAAAAGACATACCTATTTTTGTTTTGCCCTGATGCATTATCAAGTTGCAAATAGAGATTTCGGGAGAGGGTTGAACACCTCAGATTCGCTGTAGTTGAAGCATTTGGCAATACTTCCGCCCATAGAAGCAAGTTTGTTCTTCAAAGGATTGGTATCCTTGATCGCTTGCATCCATTTGCAATCTGCAGCTTACTTCCACATAAGTCACCTATCTTGTCCTCTTGTACCAATTCCAAGTTATGCAATATCCTAGAAAGTGAACCAATGTGGAAGTTTGAATCATCTTTCCATAAATCAAGTGAGAAATGACCATAGGCACGACCACCATGCCCATGAGTCAGAGCTCCTCAAACCGCTTCAAGCGATCACCTCTCCATACGATTTTGCTAGATGATGACTTCTAGGCACTAAAGTCTTAACCTGATCCATCTTATCATGTATTATAGATGATTTTCCTCGAGACCGGGCCGTGACAATGCTCTCCAATGCCAATATTGACTTCGCAAGAACGTTGTTTCTAGCATATGAGCCCGACGTTGAATTGCAAGATTTCGCTCTCTCTTGTATCTTTTGTTTTTCCAGCTTTTGCTTGATTACCACGCAGATGTTGCATTTAGAGAAGGCTGTATTTTTGCAATGCTAACATCCGGAAATTCCTTTCCATATACTATAAAAAAGAGTTCAAGGCTACAGTTTGTTCCCGTAAGCTCTTCAACGACCGCACCAACTTCTTTATGTATAAGCTTCTTATTAAGAATGGAAGGAAGCTTGCGTGACGTTTTCTCTTACATCATCTCTACCTCTTTTGTTCCTATGGGGAATACTTTCAAAGATTCTCCGAATGAATCTGCCTAGCACACATTCGTGGGCAGTAGTAGTGGATCTAGGCTTCTTAGAGCCGGATTACCATGTTCAACTACCTTTGCACCTCGCTTCAAATCTATTTCTCCAATTGTAAAATGTTGATCGTCTGATACCTAAAGCCATGCGCCACCCAAAATGACATTGAATTCCATCCCCTTGAGCACTATCCCCGTCTCTCCTTCTCCCGTAAGTCACACTCAAAGACGTCAAAAAACGAACCCTTGCATTGTATGGTTGGGATAAAATTTCTTTTTCTTAATTCACGTTACTTGATGCTTGGTAAGTTTCTTGTTGCAAGTATTTTTGCAGCAACGACTTCATGAACTTATTGATTGAAGTTGTGGAGCATAGCCTTTCCTCTTTGCTTTTTCCCTTGGGCTCTCTTGGAATCCTATGTGTGTAAGTATACTTCCTCTTTTCGCTTGAATTGAGCCCCGAATGTTGTCCTCAAATGATTCTAGCTCTATATCCTCATTTTCTTTAGCTTCTCGAGCTTGCGATGTTGTGAGACAGTCCTTCCATCCAAAGAAAGATCACATCGCTATTTTCCCACCGAACAAGTGCATTCTCACTTGGCCTTTCCGCACAAGCATGACATCTCGCATCCTCTTTCATTAGTTCAGAAGCACCTTTCCAACACAAAGGCCAACCTTTGTGTCTCCTAAGAATTCATCATCAACAAAGATCCTGTGGATCATCGAATAGAATTATAGCTTCTCGATATTTAGTTCTAGTACAAGAATGGAGAATGTGGCACCGTGCATTTCAAGAGTTCTCGTTCTTGAGTAACTAGGTGGTGGCTCATCATCATCTGATGGTATTCTCATGAGCAAACCGAGTAGCTAAATCCACCGATGGATCAATCTCTTCATCTCGCATCCGACATCGCCTCCACGCATTCTATGTATGAGTTGTGTGAGGTAGGTGTCCCCATGTCCGATCTTGGTGTCTCATCATGGGCTGCATCAACGCCATGAAACGTATATCGCTTCGAGGCCATTCGATGAATGTGCCCACATTCTCAATATTATCTGCACCAGCACATGCAATCGGGAAGCACGTGAGTTGGCACCACGACCTGTGTAACTTGCACAACCACGCTCGTGCATCCACATCCTTCCCATGGATGCTACTTCTATTCACCAATGACCTCGCCAACAACAACATTGTCATCAAGATAGTTCACCAAGTTCTCCGTGTTGCTCATTGGTGATGAAGGAGAACCGGGTGATGACGATGTAGAGGAACTACTAGGCGGGTTGGGGGTTTCAGACGAGATGATGATACGGTGAAGCATCCGGGCAGATTCTCACGCCACGCCTAGGCCATTCGATAAATGTGCCTACGCTTCAAGAACATTATCCGCTACCGCATGGAATGGGAAGCACATGGGATGGAATTATGGCTTCAGTAACCTCCACAACGACGTTCTTAAAGTAGTCAATGTTCTTTCCATGCAGGTGCCCTCTATGCAGTTCATGCCCCCTGGCAACAACCTTGTCACCACAGAGGAAGTTCTCGCGAAGGTCCTTTTCCTGCAAGCATACAATGACACACACATTGTTAGAAACCCCGCGGAAATGACCAGAAAATATTGACAAAACAGTAAATGGCTGAAGCGAGTCGCCATTTGTTCAAATAGCCAGCTGCGCTTATTTGTTCAAAATAGCGCAGCCGCGCCATTAAGGCAAATGGCGCGGCTGCTTATTTGAGGCAAAATGGCGCCGGTCAAGGCTTATTTGAGGCAAATGGCGCCAGTACGGTTATTTGGAGGCTTAATGGCACACCGCCATTTGGCTTCCTTAGGAAACAAAAACAGAAAAACTTAGGAAAGCGATTACACATTACAGACATTACAGACACTAAAGATTACTACAGACATTACATATAACTACAAAACTACAACAGATTAATAAAGATTACATTAGTAGAGATTACTACAGACTACAAGATTATTACATTGTTACAGACATTACTCAAAGCTTTTACAATGGACTACGATTGTTTCTGATTGTTACAAAGTTACTCTGATTACTATAGAGTAGAAACATTATTCTCGCACTTATAGAAGAAATTGGTCGACGCTAAACTAAAATGCAATCCACTAACCTTGGGGTCATTGTAGATCGAGAATCTGCCATTGAAAGAAGGGAAGAGCCTTGAATCAAGTAAGCGCCTTCAAAATAGAGGAAGCGCCTGCTATCAAATGAAGAAGCGCCTGCTATCAAATGAAGAAGCGCCTGCTATGAAATGAAGAAGCGCCTGCAACCAACTAAAGCGCCTGCAACTGAAGATAGCGCCCAAAGAAGCGCCTGCTGGACAAAGAAACACAGCTCAAATAACTCTCCTGAGGAACCAATGCCTAAGGCGCAATAGACGTCTGACGAGCGCCCTGCCTTGGCGGCCAAGTCCTCTCAGGCGCAAGTACCTGCGAATGTTGAAGCGAGGATCGGAGCGAAAATCGCGCAACCTCGCGAATACGAGGGACGAAAAGCGCCTTCGCTTACCATATCCGCACTGCGGATTTTATAAACGGCTTTTTGAGACAAAATCTGGCACAATATATCTGCGAAAAATGGCGGGGAATTCAAATTTTAAAATTCAAGTGGCGGACGTATGGAATTCAAATTTTAGAATTCAATTGGCCGGACGGGTGGAAATTCAAATTTAAATTTTAAAAATTCAAGTGGACGGATTTGACGGACGCCAAAGCGACCGTACGACGGATGTAAAGAAATTCAAATGGCTGGATTCGGGTCAAGGGCCAAATCCTTCCGCTACCATTAATTTCGACGGGTTATTTTCGGCGGTTTATTTTCTCTCATTTCATTTCTCTCATTTCATTTCATCCCATTCTCTTCGCCCGATTCTCCTCATCCGCCTTCTCTCTAGCGCCTTAGATTTCTCTCTCTAGCGCCTTTGTGTTTCTCTCTCTAGCGCCTTCGAGTAGCGCATGTTGATCCGGGAGCTGCAGGAAAATAGTTGGAGTAGAATTTCTACGGTCCCCAGACGGCCGATATCCCATGGCCTCGGTTCAAAGTTAGTTCGCATCGCTTTTTAGTCAAGCTTTACGGTCATGGGTATATAAATGCGCGTGACCGCTACTGCTTCATGTCCAGTGTCTAGGATTGTGAGTTTCTGTGGTCCCGTCTAAAACAAATGGCGCGTCCGCGCCATTTCTTTGAGATGTGTTAGTTTTGTAGTTTGTTTAGAGCAGATGTAGTATAATGCAAATGTGACAAGGCCATTTAGATGCAATGGTGCCAGTTGTCGTCATTTCTCCATCGGCGAAGTCGTACTTGCCAACAATCTAGAAAGCACAGGCCTTATTATCGACTCCGCGGCGGTCGAGAATGTCTCCGACTTCGAGGCAGAATAGGGAGTGTACACTGATTGTTGGTCGGGCCGAGGGATTCCCGACCCGCCAGAAAATGGCGAAGTTGGCGCGCCATTTGCATGTAAATGGCACAGTGGCGGCACCATTTGCATGTAAATGGCGCCACTGCGCCATTTACATGCAAATGGCACCGCTGCGCCATTTACATGCAAATGCCGTAGTGGGTTGGGTTGGGGTTTCATGATTTGAATGTTGATTAGTTGTTTTCTTGTGAAGCTTCGTTGTCCAAGACCCAAAACGTTGTGACGGAGAAGGCCGTGGTCATGGCTGGAAGGCCATGGTGCATGGAAATTGTCAGGGCAATTCTCTTGGAGGAAGGGGTCGACCCCACAAAGGGGGACAAGAGGAGAGAACTTTGCCTCCTCACAAAGTCGAGAAGTGGTGAACAGGACGTTGTGATGCAGCTTGGCATCATTGTCAACATGCGGGAGGTGAAAAAGCAAGGAAGATTAGACTTCCTTGGTTGCACAGTGGAGGATCCCGTGAATTGCACCATTGATCTGTACTGCATGGACTGGCAGTTTTATGATCCACAAATGATGGAATCCAACATCAAGGACCGCATGGGCCTCTAAAAAGAAAAAGGTCGGGCCGCTGCCTTCATACTGAAAGCAGAGGCAGCTATTAATGGCACCTGGCCGAGCTACTTAGAGGATTTGGCATTCTCCTCCCAAGTCAGCCATGGACTCGTTCAAAGAACTCAAAGGTCACATATTGTCAGAGCCAAGACCACTTGTAATATGCCTGCTCTAATGGACAACACCTGGCTTCAACACGAGATTGCAAAGAAGGATGGGAAGAGAAAGCCAAACCTTAGGCAAGTCAAAGCAAAGAAAGGAACAGTCCAAATAGAAGGGACAGAGCATGAGGAAGAGAATCAAAAGAAAGACGAGGAAAATCCCAAGTCTCCTCCCAAGTCAGCTCCCAAGTCTCCTCCTATCAGGACACCTATCGGTTCTCCTATCAAGTCCCCGGATAAACAGGATTCAGAGAGAACCGTTAGTGATACTAAATCCTCCCCACTACGGAGAGGTAAAGGCGCTGCATCGACGGCTGATAGCATTCCGTAGAAAAGGAGGAGGGAAACAAAGAAGGAGATGAGGGTCAGAAAGCAGAGGAAAATGGAAAGTCTAGAGGTGTCTTCGGAGTTGAAGATGGACCGTGATGCCGAGGAGGAGTTGGCGTAAGAAACTCTAAAAAATGGCAAGAAAAGACGTCCACATGTTTCCTCTAGGTGTGACATATATCGTAAAAATATCCATCCGGGATATGGAAGAGGCACCTCCTAACATGACAAAGACGAAGTTGTAAATCCCGAACATGTTAGGAAACCGCGTGCAAGTCATTTTGTCAAGATCCCCATCCAGTCTTCACGCCGCGAATGTGGTGCCCTTCGATCCGCATAATAAAGCAGCTAGTACCATGGTCACAAGAAGGCAATTCGGTATGAGGTTCTACATCATCAATGGCAACCATTCGCCTCAACCCGCTCGGCTCGTGTGCAGGAAGTTGGGGGCGAAAGATGCGAAATAGAACTTCGAGAAAAGATTTACACTTATAGATTCCGCGAGTTCTTTCGGAGCACCGAGTGACGGACCTTCTTCCTTTCGGTGTAGATGTCAATGACATCGTAGCGGAGGATCGGTGTTCAAGGAACCCTACGCGAAATCGATACACCCCTGCGTAGGCAATACCGGAGTCACGGAAACCAGCACCACCGAGAAAAGGCCAATCAAGAAGTTTACGAATACAAGGTTATGTACCATCGTATGAAGAAAATGGGCGCCCGCTCGCCATTTTGGCATCAAATGGCGCCGCTGCGCTATTTGGCATCAAATGGCGCCAACACCGCGCCTTATTTTATGCAAATAAATGCGAAATGCGCGCCATTTGACAATCGCTATCTTTGATTCAAGCTCTAACATATTTGGTTTGCCTTTCACATTACCTTGAAATGGTTGACAAGATTCTCGGGGAAAGCATACCAAGGATGTCAACAGGTTCGTTTTCATGCCAGACGACATTTACGCTCTCTTTCGCCAAATGTGGAATAAATGGAAAAAGGGGGAGCTAGAAGATAACAAGGGCCAACAAATAGCAGTCAATTGGGCAAAGGATAAGGACTATTTTAGCGAGAACTACCTCAGATGCATGAGAGGCCTGGATTATGAAGATTGCAGAACTGTCCTCCAGGAAGCCATCGAGGGGACATATATGTTAAGGTCACATCAGATTATAAGGGTGATAATTTTTTCAAGGCGAAAACACGTAACTTGAGGATTCTTGCCTACATGAAGAAGGAGATTCTCAACTACATCCATGATGAACTTGGAATCAAGTACGTAGAAGTTCGAGGACTTGAGAAAGTTGTCCCACGGATTCCAGTGACTCAACCCTCCTATCGTAGGGTGTGGTGCATAATAAGTGGGTCTCAGACGGAATACTGAAAGAGGGCGTCCATGGTAATGTGCCCTTCTCATTAGGCAGATCCATCCGTAAGATTCTAAAGCCCGAGGCCGAGGGCGAGTTCAAAAGATTTTGTGGAGTGCGTTTCTAGTGGTGGGATTGTCCAGATCGGATCGTGTTGCCAAAGATGATCCGTTTGGATCTAGGCAAATTACTCCGATTTGGGATCCCCCCACTCGACCAAATTCTTTTGATGTCGCTTCTAAGATGACAGATGTTGAGACATACCGATAATATGTTTTGCTAGGGCGGAACATACGAAGTCTCTTACACCGCCTTGCTAGAGAGACTAGAATCCGATCTAGAGTTTACTTAGGCATGTATGAAGAGGAAAGTGGGTGGGCACCGGTGGTGGCATAAAAGAGCCAACAAACGTGGTTCTAGCCACCAAGATCTCAGCCCAAACACGACTGATGAACACCCACGGATCTCGGGTTTTATGGACCGAAGTTCCTAAGACCCATAAAGATGCAAGTTGGTGCGAGCCAGGAGAATCAGCTAACAAGCTCCCTGAGGGACGTGTTCAAATACAAATTGGCAAGGTATGGAAGGGGAATACTTGGTTCACAAGCGGGGTTGGTCCCGCTACAACAAAGATACCTTGTCGATAAGCTCGCCCTCCGTAACTTTGTTCGGACTTTTTTCCGTGGGCTTTACTAGGGCATCATTGCGGTTAAAAGGGAGTAGTGTGGCCTATGAGCATGATGGAAAAAAAAGATCCAATGTATGCTAGGGGATTCTTGGAAGAATTGACAACGTCATTAATCCCTTTGCTTGATCCAAAGACCATGGACTCGTAAGGTTTTGGCACTCACCGGAACTACTCGGGGAGAGACATCACATGGTGGTGGAGGAGAGACATCACATGGTGGTGCGGGAGAGGCCACAAGATCCCGGGAAAAAGTGGTACAAGATCCCGAAATGCAGATTGACCGAAGTAAGATTAACCCGGATGATATTGATAAAGCAGATGATAATGTTTTTGGTCAGGAATATTGAAAACTGATTTGCATATCATACTTGTATATAAGATTTACCTCTGTGGTATTAATGATTCTTTATACTTGATTAATCTTTTGAATACCGATGACACATACGATCTTAATGTATTTGCCACCTTTGTATATCTTACTTGTAAAAACCGTCGCCTTGTGCGCCATTTGCAATATGAATATATTACATTTACGCTGGGCTTACTATTTGTTTGCTTTTTCCGTGTATTGTCCTTATGATTCACTTCAAATGATTGCTTTTTTCCACAATTTTTATTCAAATGGTGCAACCAGTTGTTTTAGCCCGTCGATTTCCGCCCCATTTCCTCATTGTCAAATAGAGCGGTTTTTAGGCTAATCCTTGTGCATTTTTAAGTAAATAGCGCAGATTTGATTGCTGAATGTGTGAAAAAACAACGAACAATTTCATTTCGAGCGAAAATGGAATCACGAAATTTCCAACTTTAATGAAACTACTTTTAATCTTGCGTCACGAAGACAAAAGGTACTTTTATTGCTACCGACTCAATGGAATGTGCAAGTCAATGACACATAGTTGAAGGAAATGGAGGGGTGTATGGATAAAACTTCCCTCCCGAAAGTGAATTCTTTTTTATGGCAAGTAATTCATAGGGTTCCTATGGTAAACAGAAGGGTATCCAAATTCAAAGCTGACGTGAGCCCTCTATGTCCAATATGCAAGATGGAGGAAGAGTCTCTGGAACATTGCTTAGTAGAGTGCAATGACACCGCAAGTTGTGTGGTCGTGGTGCATGGATATGTTCAACATTACACCGGGGACCAACGATCTCCTTCTAGGTAGATATCCATGAGAATGGCCGGGTCTCAAAACGCAAAAAGCCTTTCATATTGTCGGATCATGGGCATTATGGGCGTTGATGACTTTAAGGTGTGAAACTTCGAAAGTTGCTATATTTTTTACCATTTTTAAAATTTGGATTCGATGGTTTATTAGGATGCGACACTAAAGAACTTCATAAAATCGCCAAAATTTGATAATATTGCATCCCAATTATAGTAAATTCGCCAAATTAATGGACATTTTATAGTAAAAACCCGCAACTTTATGGTAAAACATCCAATTCTATTAAATTCGTTTCTATAAAATGTTGGAAAAATAGAAAACAATCGCCACCATTTCTATAGTTTAGAAGCAGACTAGAGGATGATAAAGTCATCACCGATTATGGGTCATATGGAAAAGGCAATTCTTTCACTCTAGGCAAAGAAGCATATACTACACCACACAAATGTTTTATGCTCATAGAGAAGCTTAGAAAGTTCAAGTGTGTGGTCAAAGATGATGTTTCCCTTGTTTGGGAGACTTTCATCAAACTACCACCTTAAGAAGAAGGCATCTACATGCATTCTAAAAGGGCTTTGTAGCTATCCCCTCTTCAAACTTGTTCAGGAGGGTGTCTATCTGCTATAAGGCTGTGTAATAGTTTACCTATAAATAGAAAATTCTTTATCCTTCAAAAAAAAAAAATTACCAATGACATATTGGTAAAAGATTAATTGGTTCACATGTCGATGTTAGATTTTAAGAAATCAATGGGACAATTTAAGGAAGACAAAAAATAATACTTTATATGGCAATTTATAGAAAGGCTATTTATTAGCATATGCTTTCTTGATCTTTGATGCAAGACCTATCAATGCATAAGCATATAAAACACCTGAAACAGCCATCACAGGAAGGATTCCAATTGTCAAAAGCCTTAGCTTCCATGTTGATCTAATAACAACTGCAAAACTTTTGATAAACATTATACACCTCAATTGCAATATGGGTTTTCATGATCAACATATGAGCATCTCAGGCTCTGCAAATCCTTGCTATATTGAGATGAACGAATGGTGGGCATGACTATGAAATCATGTGTCATTTTTCTTGGGCTAACACCTTATAGCACATTGAACACTTTATTTGTGACAAAACCATAACCTAAAATCAATGATGCATGACACTTCTGAAAATTAAAGACCTGATTATAATTTTCAAAATCCTTCACCCTTTTTTATTCAGTTGGAAGTAACCGAATCTGAGTACAAGTTTCAAAATCCTTGACCATTTTTTATTGAGTTGAGAATAACAAACCTAATGTACGCCAGCATCATGGTTTCCCTTCCACCGAATGGAACACAGCCACCTCTACTAGATTGAACATGCCTATCCAATGCATTATAGTATACATCCATATAGCCACTATTGGACCACTGCAAATAGTATTTTTTTTTTTTTATATTTGCTGCATGTGAGATGATGAGAAGTAACCTAACCATCGTCAAGTCTCCCTGCACAAATGGTAACCAATCTCAACGTCTTTGTTGTGGGCATGTAGTAGGGTACAATGCTTGTGAATGAATGGAAGCATTTCTATAGCCAAACCATCTCTCATGTGACTGCTAAAGCCTTCTATAAACTCTAGGATGCCTTACTTAATCAATATATAACTCAATGGCTAAGCACTCTTCTTGTACCAATGGACCATACATGATCTTTATTGAATTTTTTCTAGATTTAAGTGCATTGAAATTCGTGTGTTGAGAAAAGCAAGGAACTTCTAGTGGTCTATCTGGATTTTGCCATGACGACTTTTTTCACCTAAAAGTAGTGAAGGTCCCCAAATCTGTTGGACATCTTGATTCTGAGCAATAACCCTCTATGCAAGATTCGTTCAACATATAGATGCTTTATTTAAGCCCATAGATGCTCCTTGTAAACTAAAAAATTTAATTTTTCCTGTATACTTCTCCCTAAAGTGTAATAGGCAGAACGAAAATTTATAATTTTGATACCTGCTAATTTTAATTTTTTCTCATCCTTGCAATAGGAGCAAAAGCATCATCATAGCCTTTTTCTCCTCTTTTGATTTCTCTTCTCAATGCCCAGGCCTGCTTAGTCAATGGTCTTTTCCTAATCTTGGAATAAAAGTTATGCAAACTGATAAAAGGGCAAGAATAGAAGGAAAACTTTATAGCAAAAATCTAGGTTCTCTAGACCTATATTTTATAAATCCAAAGTTTCAAGCTGTATTAACTTAGAGGCTACAATGTCATGGCAAGAAAAGAACAACAATCACGCAGTATAAAACCCTCCAGGAAAGCACCACTATGAGAAACATCCATTTAGTGCTGCCATGGAAGTTATGCTGTAAAAATAAAAGATAAAAAATATATGCAACTCCCAAAGACCATGGAAAAGTGATGTCTTTGAGGCTTCAATGTCGCACAAATTTATAAAGAAACTGTAGTAACCCCATGACATGAAAAATAGATGTTACAATATCCAATCCAATTGCATCTTTTCAAGCTAATATTGTTCATTTTAATCAAGCTCAATTTCAAAATATTGCACTTGTTGTACTCCAAGCAACAACTGCAAGTCATTTTAACATTGCCCAATTGGCCAACTTGTGCAGTATTATATTATTAGAATAAAAGGATGTTGAAGCTTATTTGCTTGGGAAATAGCACATTGCTAGTTTTTCACCAAGGAAGCATTGGGCTCAAGGAATTTGGCATGTCTCTTTCTTGCAACTTTTCAGGAGAAAGATGATTTGTAGTCACTGTTGCCAGATATGCGTCTATTAGAAAGAGAAAAGGGTACAAAATTTCAAAAACACAGTTTTACTCTAAATTCGTTACCGGCCAAACAAACACAGGCGCCATAGCCCTGCTTCTGCTTTGATCCAGAAAGAGGTCGTCCGGAAAACTAACATACCTATGGATTAGAGTTTGTTAATTGGCTTAGATGATCATGGGAAGAACAACTTGGGATTTTACTCCGTCCAAAACTCTGATTGAAATAATGGGATTTTGCATTTGTCGGAAATTGTAAACATGGCAACTCTTCTGATTGAAAAAAAATGAGGGAATTCAAAAGAAATATGACAGATTGGCGTGATCGGGTCAGAAGCTCAAAGGACAATACTTTTTTTCTACAACAGGGCCGAAAGCTTCATCACTGCCGTAAATAATCTGTTTGGGCATTTCTTAAAATCCCAGAGACAAATTGGCGCCATTGCAAGAGGCAACTAGCCAGAAGTCTAAATCGTCAAAAATCCATGGGTAAAAAATCCATGGATCCAAGCCTTTTAGAGTGAAAAGTCGAGGATGGGGGTCTGAGCTATGGCATAATCCTTAACTAGTCATGCCACAAATTATGATGCCAGAAACCCAGCTTTTGTGAAAATTCCCGGAATATTCCCCGTTTTTTACTTTAGATAATTTTCGGTTTATGAGTGTAAATTGGCGCCGCTTTTACATCGCCGCCATAGCGAGCTTCCCAATGTTCGAGCTTCTATGAGCAGAGCGCCATAGCAGAGCTTCCGTTTTCCCCTTGTTCGAGCTTCCATAGCGAGCTTCGAGCACCATAGCAAAAGCGCCATAGCTTCGGCGCCATAGCCAAAGTCTCGAGTTTCTCACAGCCGGAGAGCCTCCCATAGGCATCTTGCTTGTTTCGCGGCGGAAAGCGAGCATTTGTTGGCTAGCCGGCGACCATTATCTCTGTTCTTGAGCTATCGAGCCGAAACACAAATCTTACTGTTCTTGTTCTCGAACTTGCGGATCCGGCCGGAGAAAAAGCAGGCGGATCTTATCTTTCGGCATAAGCGAGGGCGGGGGGTGCAAAGGGCATAATCAGCCCAAATTTAGTCGATTAGAGCAGCCGTAAAAGCCTGCGCAAGCTACTTGCTCGATATTAGACTCAAATCCCCTCGTTTATGTACTCCTCTTCTTGCGGATCCTGTTTCCTTTTCGCGACAAAAGAAGCGAATCTGAAGAGCAAAAGATAACTAACGATTACGCCACTTCTTGATGATTGCAAATGAAAAGCGCCCCTTCTTCAATGATTCTAGAGATTGAAGGGCCAAAATCGCGAACGGTAAACACTCTAAATCTCAAGAAAACACCACACCAAACCAAGAACGGAATTTTCACAAAATGGGTTTACGTTTGTAGCCGTTGGATTTCGAGGTTCCGGCGGTAAACCGGCAGGGCGGCAAGACCTGCCAAGTTTCCGGTCGGAAACCCTCAATCCGGCGGTTAGCTAGCATAATCTTTAATTAAAGATTATGACCGAGGATGGAGGTGCAGGGTGCCACAGATTCAAAATTGCTCCATCTTGGAGGTAGGCTGATGTCATAATCATGCCGTTCTCGTGCCAGTGCCAAAATGGGTACTTTGATCAGCCGGAGTAGCAATGGAGGCTGAAGAGTTTTGGCACAAATCAAGCCCAAAAATAGAAGGGTTTATATTTGATGCTCCAGAAGCAGCAGACGCTTTGAAGCTATTGCCATTGTAAATTTCTGCCGGAAAACTGCCGGGAAAGCCATTCTAAAACCTCACTAATTCCAATTTTTTTTTTTGCTAGTAATCATCATCATATACAAGAATTTAGCGCTGGCGGAGCCAGCGCCTTCTTAACTTCGGCAGTTGAGTTATTATTACTATTTTTTTAACACATTTGTTATACCTCCCGGAGTTGAACCCGGATATGACCGATGGTGGGGCCACAGGTGTAGAGGGAGCATCGATGCCCTAGATCACTAGGATGTCGCTGTTCGCCTCTACATCGTCGTCATAAAAATAAAATGGATTTTTTTTTTTTTTTTTTTTTTGCATATTTGCAAAAGTTCTTTGCAGATAATATTTGTTGTAGTTTGCATTAGGTTGCTTGCATCTAGGAGAATTAGGGGCGTCTTCTTTTCTTCTCATACTGTGTGTGAGCCGCATACAATTGTCCATGTCGAAAACTTCAGTTCATAGATCAAGGACTATTTTGTCGAAAGTAAAGTCCTAGGCGGCTATTGAAGGTTGTTGAGTATCTTTGGATGTAGTGGGAGTTGGCGTCTGTGGATTGTCCATGGTCGATCATCTGGTTGAGTGAAGAAGTCGATTCGGGAGATGGAATGCACATTTCCATGATGTTCTAGGTCATCTGCAAGTAATTTGACAAGAACGAATCTATTATGTGTTGAACATATCATCACTCTTGCATTTTGACCAATCATCTGTCTCTCAAGTGTCTTTGTCAAGTGGCATATTGTGTTAGGCTTTAGTTGAAGTTCATGTTGAGGGAGTTGGGTGCTTGTAACCATTGAGAAAGTCTATTGTTGCTATTGGATGGTCTTCTATAACTTGATCATTCTCTGTAAGCCTGTCGACACTAAAAAATAGATCTTCTGGACATCCCGGGAGCATTTGGAGAATCCAGCTTATTGAATGCATCGGCAAAGATGTTTTTCGGAGATAAGAATGCCCTTTTTTCACAAAGATCAGGTTTGTTCAGTATGTCTTGATTGTACAGGAAGTCAACGGCATCCTGGAATGGATGGTGATAGTTGTTTTGAATAATGTTAGTGGAATGTTTTCAAGTAGGTTGCCTTCGCCAATTGCGTCGACAAAACATATGAGTTCTGTATCCGTAGCATTTCTCACTGGTTCATTAAGTTGCAATACATCAAAGTGATTCCATAGGGGTGAGGATATGATGGATGCGTTTATTGTTGCGGTCTTTCCTGCCTTCTTTACGATGGGTGCAGGTTGTCTGAAGTCTCCTGCTGCAATAAATAGCTTTCCTCTAAAAGGTAACTTTGTGCCTGTGATTTTTTGCAGAAGTACATCGACTGCCTCTATAACTGCTCTGTTTGCCATTGGGAATTCGTCCCATATGATGACTCTTGCTTCCTTGATGAGCAAAGCTCTTGAAGAGTGTGGGTCCAGTAGAGAATGGAGATTGATATTGTTTTCTACTACTGGTATCTGAATCAGTGAATGTGCAGTTCTTCCACCAGGGTATAGTAATGATGCTAGTGCTGTTGTTGCGCATGGCACCACTATTTGTCTTAGTCCTCGTATATAAAGCGAGAACGCATTAAGTACGTATGTCTTTCCAGTGCCTACCTTACCATAGATAAAGAGTGGTTTAAGTTGACGTTTGTTGTGAAGAAGGTTTTGCATTTCGATGTAAACAGATATTTGGTTTGATTTCATGTTATTAAACATGATTGAACTTTTGGCAAGGTATTCTTCGTCATGTGGGAATTTTGCGAGTTCATTCTGGATTTCTCTACATGGCACATGAGGAATGGGTAGTGCTAGTGGCATGCTGCATTAAAATGTTATTGATAGCTAGGAGGGCTTCATTGGTAGCAGTAGGTTCATCGCCTTGGTATTGATCGAGAAAGTCGCCTGTGATTTGTTGTCGAAAAGTTTCCCATAGTTGTAGGGCTGGTCCACCGTCAAGTATGAGAAGTGCAAATAGAAATCTAAGTTGTGATGAAGACACGATATTGCTTCTTCCATGGTTTTGATTGCCTCAGTTGCTGGTGCAATTAGGCCCATAGCGGTTTGCTGATAGGTTTCATACTGTTGACCATCGTGAATTTTGAGATCTTCCCATGAACGCCCGGGTTTGTGGAGAAGAATGGTTCTTAAGTAGAATGGTTCTCCAACCTTTGGGAGCAATAGACGTATTCGGCAGATGAGTTCTCCTCTTGATCGTTTATGGACAACATTTCGTGTTGCACCTGGATATTCTTGTTCGAGGTGATCGAATGATTGTAATATGGTGTTTGATTTGTAACTAGTAAATGTGTAGTGCTCATTATAGTCGATGTAAGTGATGGAATCGAAATATCTGTCTAATGTGGAAATTCCAATATCTGTTGTGGAAGTTTTTGCAAATTGTGGTATATTTTGTCCTTTGAGATGTAAAGGAAGACATTTGACTGATGGATGTTTTTCAGTCATGTGGTATGACATGATTCTCCATCCTGCTTCCATGGATGACAAATAGCGTGCAGAGATGTAATCTTGAATTTCGTTTCTTCGCTGTGGTTGAGCTTTATTCGATTGATCTGTGGATTGAAGTGTCGTATTAGATGTACCTTGTATTGATGATGACGATTGATGGTCTACGTTAATGTGAAAGCGAGTGGGATCGAAGCCCTTATAAATATAGCCGTAAAGGTATGCAAATATGTGGACTGTCGATGCGATGTCTGCGTATATATGACAATCCATTTCTTGTAGTAAGAATGGAATGTATGGGACGCCGTTTACCTCCGCCTCTGTTCGTCTTCTATATTGGACATATCCTTTTTCGTCTATGTATGTTGTTGGATTTATGGGCTTTGGGTGATGATAACACCACCTATTATTTTCTTTCAAGCATCGTTTTGTATGCCTATGGATCATATACTTTTCCATTTGCGCTCGTAATAATGGATCCGTCGGCAATTCAGCACAAATAAGTTCGTCAATCATGTTCACAGGTATCTCATGATTAGTTTTGACGACAATATATGCATGTGGAAGGCCGCATTTTTGGAATTCAATGACATGCATCATGTAAGATAATGGGCCAAAAAATTTGCGAATGATGCTTTTTGTTTGTTGCACTCGTTCGTGGCAGGCTCGAATGACAATAATTGGAATATCTGATGCGTTTTGTCCAGGCATCAATTTAGACTTTATTTCTGGCCAACTAGGATTAGTTGTCATGGTTATAAATAGAGTTGGCTTTCCTTTTACTCTTGCAAGTGCAAGTGCGTCGGTTACTTGAACTGTGCACCATCGTCTGCAGCATAGGAAAGAAGCTGGCAGTATTCCACGTCGAGTATCCTGACCCTCGTTGTCGATGAAGTCTTCTTCGTGTTGCGTCAAATTTTGTCTGCAACCTTTTGTTGCAATATAGTTGAGTCGTTCTTCTTCTACTCTTGAATACATGTCTATGAGATACTCATTACAGAGTCTGCCCAATAGTGAGAAGCGGGGTTCGTGCAATAGTCTAGTTCGATACCAGTCTATTTGAGACATCTTGTGTTCATTATGTGGATGCCATCCTGGCGTTCCATGTGGAAAGAACAATGGATATTGGAGTGTTTCGTATGTAGGGTCAAGGATACTAATGAATACTGGTTTATGGTCACTCCGCATCCAGATTGCTGCAGTTCTTGGTTTGATCGTAATGCTGTCGTTGGCATGCATTATACCAGTGACTTCATCTGATGCTGTTGGATCTGCAAGCGTAAGTGTTGCGGGAGAAGCATTTAGTTCTTTTACTGTTCGCAATTCTTTGATGTATGGATTGATAGCCGTAGGCTTCCTCCACCAGTTCAGTTTACTCCACCACAGCCTGCTCCTGAACGTCATTTGCCCCCATCAATGCGTTTTACTCCACCACAACCCACAAAACAACAAAACTTTCCTCCATCCATTCATTTCACTCCAGCAAGGGAGGACGAGCTCAGACTCCCTCCTCCAGTTCCTTTTAGTCCTTCTCCCATAGTCCAGCGTAGACAGCCTCCCCGGAGGCAAATCACACCAACTCCATCCATCTCGCTACTTGATACTACACTAAGTGGGAGCGGTCGGCCATGCAACTCCCCAGATTCTATGACACTTCAGAGCTGCTCAACCACGTTACCAACCTCGACTACTTTTTTCCCGAGGAGAGGAAAGCGAGCCCTCCAAGACCTGCCCACACCAAACCTCTCAGCATCTACTAGTACACCATCTGTTGCTCCCGTGTCAGATGAAGAAACTCCTCATGTTGATCTTTCAGACGAGGACATAGCAAAGCCACGAGACTCTATGTTCGAATTCAAAGCTCCTGCGAGTGAAAACCTTAAGCGAAACTTACACAAGAAAGCATGTACATCGCAAAGAAGAAAGAAACTTATGGATGAGGCTCACTTGAGGGCAACACATACAAAGCACTGTTGTTTTCAACATTGTTTGATTGAGATTGGACTAAAAGAACTGAGGTTGATTCGTGATAATTATAGTTCAATGACTCTGTTAGACCAAAGGGGCTACTTAGCCTTCAATATTAGGCCAGATTATGGTGAAAAGTTTACTTACACAGCTGGTGGCCACACCATCTGTCAAACAGCCTTTAAATTGATTCATGCTTTAGGCAGCAGATGACTTCACCGTCTGAAGAAAAAGCTTGACAAAAATCCAGGCATTAATGACTACTGCCACTCAGGAAGTATATCCAGAATTCATGCCCTTCAATGTGTTTCCTGGATGGAAGGTTTCTTTAAGGAGTCATGCGAGAAACTCCCTAACAACCCTATGTACCACTTGAGTGACAACTTCACGAAACGTGAAGTCTACAATAATTATAAAGACATGTGTGTTGAAGCTGGAGAACACCATGTATGCTACTCTTACTTCACTGTGCTCTGGAAAAAAGAGTTTTCCCGCGTGTCTATTTCTAGAAAGCACCGGATGTCTGTTTATGCTACATGCTCTGAATTAAAGCTCAGAGACAAAATGCAAGGACACTTCACACTAAAAGTAAGCTTTCACAACGTGCTCTTGCCTAGTTCTACTCAATGGTAGGTTTTTGTCGTGAACATATTTTCATTTCAGATGCATTGAAAGAGAAACTGAACAAGCACAGAGAACAACAATCTTTGGAAAGAAGAAAATTGACAAAACACAGGAAGAAATCACTGGAACAACCACTCAACTACATATCGGTTGTTATTGATGGAATGGACCAGAAGAAGACCACCCTACCACATTTTGTCAATGTGCCTAAGGATGCGCCTGAAGAAGATTTCATACACCTGCATGTTGTTGGTGCTATGGTATTTAATGGGAAACTATCTTGCAAGGCATTTTTGAACTATCCAAACATTCATGCTGATCCAAATCTCACTATCACAATATTGAATAAGCTTCTTTCCAATCTAGAACATATATCACCGGTTCTATAACTTCAGCTAGACAACACGACAAGAGAAAATAAGAATCAGGAGAAATCACAAAGAGTAAAAAGGAGGGAAGAGCATTTGACTCAAACAAATCATTGGATTATATTGAGACAAGTATTCATCATGCTCTAACCACTTTGGGGAGGCGGATGCTTTATGGTGGCCTCGGTTTCTTTCGAAGCGTGACATGTTACAAGCTTCATTACAAGGTCGAAGACCAGTTACATTCAATTGGCCATCTAGGCAAACTCTCCCTTTGCAAGTTGAAAATCAAGAAGAACATGGGCTAGCTCCGATGAAGATGACAGAGTCATGTACACTGGCCCCAGACGCACGGCACAACAAGTTGCTCGGGTATCTGGTTCAGTCTCAGAGATTCAAAAGGAATGCTCATAGCTGTCCCACCGATAATGATGAATCACTGGAAGCCATTCGCTAGCTAAAGTCTTGGAGGTAACAAGAGAGGATGGAATTCCCACTCAATTAATAGTGCACTGGATGAGAACAAATGCTGTCAATGCTTTCAGTGGGAGTTATACTTTGGAGATGGTAAAAACAGGAGTGGGAAAGAGAGCAAAGTCCAAAGCAAACACTTCTTTGTCATAGATCTAGGCTGAAGAGGTTCTTGCATATGACTTTGTTACGACTCACGCTAATAAGTTACGTCGCGGTCACTCAAACTTTAATAAGGTCGGCATGTGACAACCTAGAAAGGTGGCCAAAAAAGATGATGATGAAGACTCACTTGTAGAAGTGAGGAAGAAGATCATTCGAGTACATGCAGTTTTGAGAGTGAAGGTGAGGATGAAGGTTCAAGTGATCGGGATTAAAATGTAACGAACCCAAATGGGCTTAGACTAGTTTATAATCTCATGTCCTAGTCGATTTGATTGTGCAAATCATTGTTGATATGTTCTATGGGTGCGTTGGGGAGGGGGGGGACATTTAAAGTTACATAAGAACTTAGCTAAGGTTATGTAAAACCTTAGTAACTTAGATGCAAAAAACGTGAGCACCATAAAATAGGGGATGAAGAATCAGGTTTATGGATGACTAAACCGTGCTAAAATCTAGCACCATCCGGCATGGCCGATGGCCATCTAGCAGTGGGGATGCAGTAACCGGTGTGGATTTGATCCCTGGGCAAGCATATAAAAGCAGAAGGAGTGGCTGGATGGGCTAAAGGAGGAGGAAAGAGAATCGGTTGGGGCTGATCGAATTGGAAGCGGAGCAAGAAGAAAAAGAGTCCAAAGCCAAAACTTCGGATGGGGATTTGATCTATGTATTGATTTTTCGCCTGATTGGGGGCGGATTATGTAGAGCAGTTCTTCTGAGGCATAGACGTCGGCCTGTGTGCCAAACAGGTCTAGAGATAAAACTCTTCTTGGAATCCTTCTTGTAAATTGCTTTGTCAATCTAAAACCCGCACCCTGATTGAATTCGACCATCCGATCCTGTGAACCTAAGCTTGCTTTGGTCTGCTGTAAAATATTCCTTCTGTCTCTGCCTATCGCCTCTGCCTTGGTAAAGCTTATAGTTCCGTCTTCTTCCTCGATTCTTATCTTTGGAGATCGCCTTTGCACTCTTAATGCATTTTGGGAATGAACCCTTACACGGGGCGGTGCGATCCAAATCGGCCGAGGCCAAGAAGGGTCACTGTTGGCCGACCCACCAGTCCATTATTATCCCTTTTTCTGATTTCTATTGAAGGGGGATACCAGGGTCCGGTATCCCCAGACCTTTAAAATCTTACTTTAAAGTTAAAGCTTAAAACTCTTAAGTTGTTTATAAGTTAAGCTTAAAAACTTAAGTTGTCTACAATTGTAGTACCCTCTACCAACCCGCTAGGCAAATAAACCTAATGAGACCAAGATTCCATTGAATGTTGTTGCCACCCAAAGAGTAGGGAAAAGTATTTGCCCTGGCTAGTGTATGATGTGGGATGTCTATCGTGCATTTGAGATTGCTCTATAAGTATGAATAGGGTATGGGAACACTTTTTTAGGAATTGCATTATGTATCTGAGATGGTATTATGGATATAGTGCACTTGAAACAAAGAATGTTGTTCATTTGCATTCAACGGCCCATCTTCTGGTGGGGGGTGGCCGGTGTAACTCCCGCATCCGTGCGGATGGCTGGACGGATGAGTTGAACCCCATGCGTGACTGAGATGGATAGAGTGGTCTCCTTGGGGTCGCCACCCAAGGATTACGCTTGGCATGTAGTATGCATGGAAAATGGTAGTCATAGAACGTACTAACCTTGCAGGGGGAGTATCAATGTAACAGGTAAATCACGTATTATTGTTATTGTATGCATGAATGTGAAGATCCCAATGTCCCTCCCCACTTAGCCCTTGTGGACTAACCCCAGATGTTTGTTGTGTTGTAAGATGGCACGTCCTGAAGCCACAATTGTGTTGGACCTAGACTCTTTTGTTACCTGGTGGTTCAATGAGACGGAGGCTGAGCCTGCTTTAATGCCTAAGGAACGAGTTTACGAGATCCTAATATCATTGTTCAAGGAGTTGTACTATGCGCAGAGGCAACCCCAAGTCGAGGCCCAAGACCCGGAGACTGATGGGGAGTCTTCTGGGGGTAGCTCCAACGACTCCTCCTCGGTCACTTCCGAGGAGAGGGAAAATCAAAGGGCCAATTAAGCATGGGTGACGGGGTTGGCCTGGGTTTTTGTATATTATGGGTGTGTATTGTGATATGGGTATTGTGATATGGGTGTGTATTGTGATATGGGTGTGTATTGTGATATGGGTGTTCATGATTATATGATGGTCTATAACCGGATTATTTAGTGCAACGGCCTAGGCCAAGGGGCTAGGTTCGTTTCATTAAATGAGTCTTAGGATGATATGCATCCCGATATTGCTGCAAAATGTAAGTTTGTTCGATGACTTGAACACGTAAAGAACAGAAAGTGCAGGTGATGAGGGTTTGTCAAAATGTCCTATATTTTTGACAATTTTGTTCATAATTTTGTAAAATTTTCACAAGCTTTGAATATATCACTTCTTTGTCACTCTACTACCCTTGCTCTTTTTTTTATTGCCCCTCTTTTGCTACACTTTATATAAGTAACTATTTTTTGTTCTAAATTAGGAGGATGAAAATAGCTATTAAATATTTTTGCATAGAAGTTATGTTCAATCAACCCCTCAAAAAGGGTACCTAAATTAGCTAAATTGTCACACCTGTCACGAACAAACCTTAAAAATAGACTTTTTAAAGGGAATTTTAGGGAATCTTTCAAAGATTCCTTTTGAAGTGCGTTTGGAGCAAATAAGTGCGTTTCAATTTAAACTTTGTTAGAGATGGACAATCTCCCATCATTTTGCTGTACTTATCAGAAACCGAAGCTTGAACATTACATACACTTGGCTTCTTTTTCGGTACGAGATTGTGGGATGTTTCCTTAAATTTTTGGGTTCATGACAAGAAAAGACCAACCCGTCAGTTTGTCAAATACAAGGATGACAAAGATAGAACAGAATTCTGATAGAACAGTTGGTTCTGGGCTTGAAACTGCGAAGTATACAGTGGCTGATAACGGGTGGCCAGAAATACCACAAAAAAAATCCAGAAATACCACATCCCGGACTCTAAATACCGCGGTCCAGTTCTGATGCTTTATGCGAGTGAACTTATGAATAAAGTTTTTGAGCATCGGAAGTATCTGGGAATCGATTTTTCTGCTAACATGCTATGGGATGACTGTGTAGAAAGAAGGGTTAGCGCGGGATGGAAAGCCTTGTATGCAATGCAAAATAGCTATTCTGAGAATAGATCTCTGATTGGACGCAAAAGCACACCTGCTCCGGAGCACTCGTTGAACCGGTATTGTCAGATGGGGTAGAGGTCCGGGGGCCGCCGATTAGCAAGGGCACTTGGGATAAGTTAGAGAGGTACGAAGGCCTTCGACATACGACCCAGGCGTCAAGGACACGGTGCCTTATCCGATTTTGTCAGTATGAGGCCGGCTTTTGGCCCTACTGACGATTCTCGCTATCTTGCACCTTGCATATTTCAATAAGATTGACGAATGGATGCACAACGCCTCCCTCCCCGTGCCTCCGTTATTGGCACAAGGGCCGAACGACCGAAGAGAGTGTGGCGGGAGCATTGTAAGGGGTGGTTCGCAAGATGGTCCATAGACTATCAACAGTTATGGATATCTTGGGATATCGCAGAACATGAGTCGCATTTGAATGAGCACTTTGCTGCCTCTCCGTGGATGTGCCCACTCTTGCAAAGCCCAAAGCGAGCACTACGACCGCGCGGGTTAATCCACCGCTTGAACATGGCCCCCCACCAATATTTGAAGGCACACATCTCTACCAAGAAACGGAGAGAGCCATAGGCTGCAATGAGAACGAGGTCCCACCATCTCGAATCTGAGATAGGCGGCCAGGGATGCGATGGAGGCGGGGAATCCCCTGACAAGAGAGATTATGCCAGTGCTGTCACATGCAGATAGTAGAAGATGAACACCATGCTCTACAGGAGTGTCCGGCATATGCACACATCCGAGCTGCTCATGCCGATCTCAGATGCTCTGAGATAGCAATTCATCAACTGCTGACTTCGCCAATGATTGCACGTCTCCCGTCCTACATTCTGCAAGTCTCCACCGTCAGAGAGTCCCTTACAGCACAGGAAATTTGAGCGCCCAGATAGGGAATTTGAACGCCTACTACAAGGGTTTTTCCTCCCACATGGGGGGTTTTTTGGTCCCAGTGGTAGAGACACATTGTATAGGGCTTTTGTGGTTTTCTTTTGTGTTTGGATACTATCCGATATATTGTATGTCTATAACCGTCTCATAGGCCAGTTGGCCTCCGTGGACGTTAAAATATACTTCCTTCCTTCCTATAATTATTGTACTCCACGATACCATTTATGGAGCTTGTAGGTTTGAAAGATTATTTTTGCTGCTTCCATTTCCCATATTTAGCATATCACCTAAAACATTGTCAAGCTGAAGTATATTATCAACTTTTTGCTGATGAGTATGTTTGCCATTCCATAAGGCACCTAAGGTTCCACAAGCTTTCAACATGCTCACAACTATTACTTTGTTAGCCCTACACTTTGAAGATGCTTATTTTATTTTTATTTTTTCGTGAAGGACGAAAGGTAAATATCATTACTAATTAGAGAAACAAGTACAATAAGCTGAGAATGAGAATGAGAATGAGAATAAGAATGGTTTTTTATCGTCCACTGAGAGACAGGTTTAAAACTCAAAGGGAGAAAATGTCCCTCTGTGCAAGGCCATGACTTTCTTTAATTCACCCATCACTGCTGAAGATCGCTTCTTCCTAGCTGCCTTCTTGAGCGTATATATAGGTGCTTACTATGTGGATATAACACATTGAAAAACCATAAATATGAACCTCACTATTTAACTGCATCTAGTTATTCAACATATTAACCCACAAAGTAATATTAGTTTATTTTATTAGTATTTGATAAAAAAATAACATGGAAAAACTAATAAGATTTTTTTTTTTTTGGCCTTGTGACCTATCCCAGCTTTGAGATGAAAGACCCCCTTTTTGTCTACCCTTACCTCTGTTTCCTCTTCTCGTGCATGATCAATATATCGAGATTCCAAGTCGCTTTCGTCATATTTCTCGCCTTTAACGCCCTCTTTCCGCGATTTAACTAGTTCATGGACCCATTACTTTGCAAAAGATTTGACGATAGCAAGAGCGTAAAAAGAGTGTTCTCATAAGGCTTGGCGAAGGTGGAGTCGTCTTCCAAGCATGTTATCCTCATATGTCGATTATTGAGGATTGAGCCTGAAAATGGTCCTTTTTGAGTATGAATCGGAAGATTAATATGTCTGAGAATCTGAGGATGATGATTGGACATTGTTTTTAGCACATAATTCTTGCGATAAAGCCAATAAGTCTGTGTTTCTCATGCATGTTTGTGTAACATCGGTCGTGCCTAGCCATTGCTCTCATGCCCCCCATAGCCCCATTGTACCAGGTGAAGATGCCATCTCCATAAACCTCAAGAAAGCCATATTCAAAGAGAAGCTTACTCCACTATTCCTTCTTGAAGCCTAAGACGATTAATCGCCACTAGAAAATCTATCTCGTTTGTGTCCCAACCATGTTGAAATCTCCAAGAAACAACCATGCTCCCCTTTGCCTAAGGATATTGGACGCATAAATGGTGTAAATAGTCATGGATGCCATAATTTCGCTCAATAAATAGAAACTGATATGCAGGAAACTGAGAGATTACTCCATGCTATAGCTATATGCTCTGAGTTGCATGCACCTTTGCTCCCTTCTCAATCAAAATCCCATATAGAGAGAGCCAAGAGAAAAAAGCCGAGTGATGGCGTACAACTTTGCGTGGATTTGGGGTTGCTTCCTTCTCCAAAGTCAAGGTACAATCCAAGACAGATGCACAATTTAAGCAGACGGCAACAAAGTAACTTGATTCAAGGAAGCGACTGCCTTTTTTGCAACCTCAGAATGCAGGGTAGAAGCACAGAAGGGTGTCTCATATTTCTTGCAAATTGATGTAAAACTTATTACATTTTTAAACGGAATTTTGATCTTTGTTATTCTATTCAAGCATAAATGTAAAAATACATCATAGATACTATTATATGGGACTATATTTTATTACATTTACAATAGGAAAATGTAAATTAATGTACATTTAGTTTTACATTTGTTCAAGTTTGCCTTGGCAAACATGATTTACATTTTGTAAGACCACCATTTTCTATGCTTGTAGATGATAACATCAAATGTGGTTCACATTATTTTTGTTAATCACATGTATTAAGCATTTTGGTAACTTACATTTTACATAATGTAACTGTAAACTAGGTGTCCTGTTTTTTAGCCACCCTTCTGTGCTTCTACCCTGCATGGAATGATTTTGTGCAATGAGTATTCCAATCATGCTTTAGTAACTGGCTACAAAATTATCTACCATCTCATCACAGCAAGAGAGTCTCAGAAGCCATTTAATTTCGTTTGAAGGAGCAATAAAGAAGACATGATGGGTAGCCTTCCTTATTCGGCCTCCCCCACTGGAAAATATGCCGGAAAAATTTTTGCACCTGTTTTTGGCGTGTTTTTCAATGGTTTAAATATTTGCCGGCAATATTTTTTTTGTTTTTCTGTTTTTCTGCCAGTTATCTGTTTTTTGGCTTGTTTTCCGGTGAGGGGGGCTGAATAAGAAAGGGCCGAATAACATGATATGCACTGCATAGAGAATGAGATGGCAAAATTTCTTTTATCTATTCTGTAATTGTTCAAATTGACCAAGGCAAATACGTGAGGTACACAAAAAATTTGGTGGCCGATAACGAATGTGGATATTTTGTTTTAAAGAGAATCTTTAGGTTGGCTGAGTGCACTTTTTTGCGGAATCACATTGGTCCCTTTGAATTTATTAAGTCCTTGGGTAAATGTTTCTTTTCGTTATGCGCAAATGTGTGTAGAAGATGTTAATAAATTGGTGACAAGGGTTGTGGACTCCATATGGACTCCAAAACTATTTTCCAAGCTTTTCAATTGATATGCCTCTCAAAGCAAAGGTTCCTTGCCTTCCATCCTGGTTCCAAATAATCGATCTGTCTCCTGACCTCCTTGTCTCTTCTTCTTTTAAGTCTATTGCAAGAGCTTTGGGTATTCATAATGCACATTCTATTGTTGGAGGCTCGAATAGCTGTGTGGCTCTTTCGAAGAATAAGAGCCTTTTCGTCATGTGGTTATTAAAAGCAGTTTGTTTTAATCCGTCCATCTTGTCTACAAAAAAAAGTGGGGGGGATTTACTTTTTATTTCCATCTTGCAAATAGTACTTCCCTAGTTCTATTGCTCCTAAGGCATCTTCTTCTTCGGCCCCTACTAGCGAATCTAGTGATGTTGCAATGAGAACTTCTCAGTCTACTTCTTGTGGATCCTCTTTTCAACCGCCCAATCTGGTTTAAGTTTCATCTTTCAATGCTTCTTCTCTCCAAGACATACGAATGTCTTCTTCTAATTGTGCTTCCCCCCACCCACCTGCTCGTCCATTCGCTATCTGAGCCGTTCTCTCTCTCGTCTCCAATGTCGTTTACCCAGGACGAACGGATTCAGATGACCTCTAGGAAGCATAAGCGCACTCAACAACTCAGATGGGCCGATGAGGTTGATAATGCAAATCCACTCTCTATTATGGGGAATGGTGACAATGCTCAATGTCTGCTTCAGAGGCCTCTCTTGATGGTGGTATGTTCATGCAACTAGCTGATAAACTCGCGATGGTCATGTATGATGGAATGTCTCAACTATGCTGGCGTGTCTCAACCAGCGCCAAAGGTTTCAAAGAGAAGAAAAAAAAAGGTGTGCTTGGAATGAGGGGAGCATATGTCTTTTTTCCTAGAAAGACCTAGAGCTACACAGGTAGTTAGAAGGCTTGCTCCGTCGATTCTCTGTTTGCAAGGGCATAAATGTCATCGAGGTCCTGTTGGCGGATTGCTAATTTCATGGGACGTCAACATATTGGTTTAGCAAGTATTCCTAGTAGAGCTCATAGGGGACTTTTGCTTCTTGGTCTTTGGACACTAAGATAGTCATAGTTGTGACGGCCCCAGCTCCTATACGATGCCCCGATCACATACAAACTGGATATCATCCCTCAAACCAGCATCTGCTCGCTGACATGAGGCCGTCCACCTAACATCGGGCTCTTGCTGGTGGCCAAGAACCCGACGGGGAAGAATGGACGTGTCATTCATCCCGTCTCCCTCGGGATCGATCTAGCTGCGGAAGCATAAACACACATGAGCACATGACATCAATCAACAATAACATACCCACCTCGAAGGGTGCTCCACCATATCACAGTAGCTGCAACAACACATCAGTACATCAACATAACATGGGGAAATCCTACCCAGGCTCAGACTCTTGGGGAAAGACTGACGGCTTGGGTCTCCGGATAACAATGCAGACAGAATTCATGGCAAATGGATTTGGCTGGCATAGGAACATGGTCGTTGGGTAGTCCACTCCATCCACCCCTCCTGTGCATACTTTGCAGATAGGCTGAAAAGTATTGGAGCCTGACCGTAGCCTGCCGGGTTCATAGCCAAAGGGGCTACTACTGGGTTGCATCTCCCCAGCTCCCGATGAGGCAGGAGGAGATCACTCTCCTCCAGAAGGTTCATGCCAATCACAGGCGAGCTAGAGAGCCACTGCTCGTATATGACTTGAACCCCTAGAAGATGACGCATCACCCAAGAGGTGTCGAGCCCATACCCTGCCCTCACGCAGTGCCAGGGTATTAG
This sequence comes from Isoetes taiwanensis, assembly GCA_021234155.1. Lineage (NCBI taxonomy): Eukaryota > Viridiplantae > Streptophyta > Lycopodiopsida > Isoetales > Isoetaceae > Isoetes > Isoetes taiwanensis. The sequence continues at coordinate 6,149,359 of JAJEKV010000007.1, forward strand.
GCCTAGCCCACAATGTTCCCCGGCCGTCGCTACGCACCAGAGGGATCAACTGTGATCAGACAAGCCCTTCCTTGTCAGCCGGTCTAGCTCCGCCACCCACAGCCAGGCGGGCTCTTATGCACAGGCCGCATTAATTGGGAATTAATGGGCTAAAACTAGGATCATACAACTACTTGGGCTCTGGGTCTCTACCCCCCTTCCCAATACACAAGAGTGGCGCATAGAATGATAAGACATCATCACAACAGAACTGAAAATAATAGAATACACCTATTCTAATCTACCTAATCATACATGGTTAGGTTCCTTTGTTAGTGCCTATCATTCTTAGGCTGTAGGGGTCTCCTATAGCTAAGAATGAATACGAATCCTATCGAATGAGAGCTAAAACTCGGATCTAACTATCGGATCAACCACTAACCCGCTTCTTGGCTGGCTCCCACTCCTCTGAAGGCGTCCATGCTGCTGGATCTCGAGATTGCTGGCTTGGATCAAGCTACAACTTAGGAATTCCGGTTCCTCTGCTACTGTTCAGGCGAAAAGGCGTCCAATGCTGCTCCAATCTGACTTATAGGGGCTGGAAACCGAAAGGGTTTCCCTTTTAGGGTTTATGCCTATTGCCACATGGCAAAAGGTATTATATTCACATGTGGTCTTAACATGTGCAATATAATGGTTCACGGGGTCGCACCCTAGGGTACTTCCCCTTTATGGTCGCTGTGTACATGTCGTATGAGTCGACATGTACTAGTGACGTGTCAGTATAATATACGTATTCATACCGTATATTATTCTGGAACGTCACATTCTCCCCACCTTGGATTGATGCTGTCCGCAGCATCACGAGTCTCCCCACCTTTGACAAGAACCTGTATAAAGAACCTTGGATTGTACATGTAATTAACACAATTATTATAAGATAATACTTCAAGGTTATAATGTTTATAATCACCACGTGGTAAGGCATTTAATTTATGCCTTACTTCAATTATCAATTATAATATCAAGATTAATCATGACAAAATTGTTCTTAAGGTTCTCATCTCATTGTAGCTATATATGCCACCAGTCTTGTAGTGCAACCTCCCGTCGGTTCGTCATTCTATTGGCCTGCAGGTTCAACACTACATTAGTACATGACTAGTAATGGTGCCCAGTGTTGCTGGGCATAATTTGGAAGCCTATGAAAGTTCTAGCTGCAATGAGAAAATTACGCAGTATCAATTTAATATTTGTACTCTTTTCTCGTAATTTCTGTACAAAGGATAAAAAATGAACGGGTGCCAAGAATATGTTGTTGGATTCATTCATTAAAATGTTGGCAAAGTATAGCTTGAAATACCTTCAATTGTAGGAGGGTGATGTCTCATTCATTCAAGTTCACATCGAATAACGTCATTGAACCATATAAATCATCGGTTGATTGCTCCAGCTGAGCAATGTGTTCGAGCACATCGTCTGCATCATTTTTTGTAGGTGCCTGTAAAGCAAAAGCATGATGCTAATTGATACATTTTTCTGGATGCCTGTAAAACAAAAGCATGACGTTAATTGATATATTTTTTTGAATGCAACGAAAAATATGTCTTATCCTAGGGTTGATAACAATGCCAAGATCTTTCGATACCTAAGTTGTGTGTTCCTTATTGTCTTCCATCTTCGTTGTAGGGGAGAATTTTAAGAGAAAGTTCTTTAAAAAAGGGCCTTTTTATCCACGTCACACGTCATTTTACCATACCCCCTTTCGTTTCGTATAACCCTTGTAGTTGTTGTTAAAAAAGGACATGACAATACAATCATTTAAGTATAAAATTGTAGTTGTTGAAAAATGACATGGCGCATAGTTGTAGAAAAGGACATGGCAATACAGTTATTAAAGTATAAAGTTGTAGTTGTTGGAAACGAACATGGCATTAGAGTTATGTAAGTATATAAAGGAACAAACACCAAAGTCTTTTCAAAATATAAAATCATTCCTCAAAAAGTGCACAAAGTAAACAAAGTCCGGGCATCCCATTAATCTATGACAGCCTTTGTCTCCAAACATCACTGGAGCATTTTACAAATTTACCCAAAGCCTGCCATATAATTGTAATTTTGGTAACTGTAAATGTTGGAAACTTGTTGGCCATATAATTATTTGTGGGAGCGTATTTTATGTTGTCTTTAATTTGTATCCCAACTTCTTTTTTGAGCTATTTCAACGGCCATTTTTTTGCCTAGCTTAATTAATTATCTGTTTGCATATTTTTTTTTATAGCCGATGGGCCCTTTGAGCTTTGTTTATTGGGTTTATCAACATTTAAAAATGTTGTATGGTTCTTTGAAATGACTATTGTATATGCAAAGATGATTTTTTGAAACAACTACTGTATATTTTATATATGCAGTAATTACATTTGACATTGTCTTTGCACAATATTCCATGTCATGCTAGCTTTGTTACATGAACTTAGAGATTTATTTGAAAAAATATAAATTACACTTCTGGCACAGGGCAATGCTGATATATGCTTACAGGTTCTTTAGAAAGACCTAATCTGCTTATGGATCTAGACAAATATAGCGCATCTTTATACATGATACAACAAATTGACACTGCAAGGCACATTTGGGTTAATGTAAATCTTTGTATTATGTTTCTTTATACATGCCCTGTCACATTGGGCAATCCATTGCAGAATTTGACATGTACCAGGGACATCTAAACATTTGTGTCATGTTGCTATTGTAGAAGGTAAATATTTGTAAGTGTGGCCGAAACTCCTTATCCGATGAAGCTAAATATGTTAAAATGTTGACAAAGCCTGATGTGCTTTAATGTTAGAAAATGAACATTTAGTCTACAGACCATCTCAAACTTTGCATGCTATCTTACCTGTTTGAATATCAGCTGAGCGGCATCCCTCATATGATTCTTGACATGGACGAAATGGTCTTTTGCAGGTAGCACACATGTAGTCAAATAGGATTTTATTCTTGTACACCTTGGGTCTCCTGACTACCATGCAAGAAATAAGACTATGCTGCTCCCAACTATTCTAGCAGTCAAAAAACATTTCAATCCCTATCAAATCCAAAGCAAATAAACATATCCTTTGTTGAAAACAACAGATTCTTTGTTGAATTACAATAAACATTTTCAGATATATCTCCTCGAGGACGCCGGAGACATAACCTCATATCTTTAGCTTGATGTGATGGTATTCATCACAAAACATGTCTCGCCGCCATGCACATTCGATGGAAGGCTGAACATATGGCCAGGTTTGAAGACTCCTGCGAGAAATTCACAATCATATACCAGCAAATTCAATCAAAATAGCAACCAATGCAAATGTTCCTAACCAAGTTTTGTCCCACCAAGCTTAAACAATTTGGAATAGAGAATTGACGAAAATGGCGGATCCCTTTTGTGCATTTGTACATGGCCGTTGAACACGTTCGACCCTAAAAGCGAAAAGACAAAATCTTTATATTCTCGCTTTAGACGTAATGAAAACACATAATGATCTCGCAACTAACTCGCCATGTCCTATTTCAATCGGACCAATTCTAAGGGCAATATCTAACTATAAGTCGACGTAGATAGAGACCCCAAAAAAAGCACATGTTCGTGGAGTGGATCTCTATATTATAAGCTAGCTAAGATCAAAATAACTACGCTTTAAAGCACAATTCATAGTAAAAATAATTACATGTAGCAATTACTTGCCATTAACGTTAGAAATCCTCCGAAAGAAAACTCCGACAAAGCTATGAACTGGCATTTTTAGCCATCCTTGGGCAAAGGCTTTGAATGGGGTAGATCATAGCAAGAGGCAAATCATGTTCAAAATCAAGCTTTGTGAAATATTGCTGGAATGAATCGCACAACACAAAATCAAAAAAGTTCTCGCTTCCGACCTGCAGACATCCAAAGAGTATGCTTACGCTTTTGCTCCACGACATCAAGGGAATAAAAGAAGAATTATTTTGCCACATCATAGACGTTGATACGATGAAGTGGCATACCAAAACTAAAGAAGGTCGATCCATTGAGTGTTTTTGGGCGGGCTTCCTCGGCCTTCAGTACGACCTTGGAAGAGCTCTTAATAACGATAACCGTGGTATGTTAATATTACCGTGGTGCGATAACCAGTGGTATTATTGCTCGAATCATTGCAAACTGTGGTATGTTAATATTGTAAGCCCTCTCCTTCCGCATATGATAACAGAGGTTTCCGGATGCGGGGGTTTGCCCCCGTGATCTCGTGAGATGATGCTCCGTAGAAGAGATGATGCGACATCGTGAGTTCTATACAAATTTCTTCCTTTACGGCCCTAAAACGGGATCAAGTGCCATAGCCTCTGCCGTCTCCATAGCCCCTTAGGAAAGCAAATCGGCAAGAGACTGGCCTCTGGAGCAACCGATCTATCAAATCCGGCATAGAGCAAGAAGAAGAGCAAAAAAAAAATGGCAAAATCCACTTACCTTGAAGGCGGAATTCTGCTGCCGCATATCGGAAAGCCAATATACCAACCATCCGAAGTTACGGGATATGATGGCCAAGCTGTGAGGGTGAGGCATGGACTGGGAATGTATTCAAACTCTGGCACATCTCAACTGCTTCGAAGACTACTTTCTGCACCAAAGGGAGCATCAAAGGAAGTCTGGCAGCATCAAAACCTCAAACGTCCACTGAAGGTGCATGCCGGACTTCCTGTGCACTGCCGCCCTCGCTAACCCTAGCAAAAAAAACCATGTTATTTTAAAGAATCTTACGTGGCATCATCTCTTCCATTGATTTCATCAAATCTGGGCCGCCCAAATTAGGGCTGGGTCCAACACTTACACAATAACATTATAATATAAGATTACTTATTATAAGGGTTGGTTGTTAGGGAACCACCCATTAAACACAATTATATGATTATGCAAGGTATATCTCCCGGCTTAGGAAGATTATGCTTCTTCCATCGTGGCCGTGGAGATATCGTCCTATCGTGCCTAGGATGACACTCATGCCTACACCTTTAGTTGCTTTTTGCGTGAAGGTTGGTGTCCTCCCCGTAATGGAGCGTGAAGGATCCTCCCCGTGGTAAGCATTGACTAGAGGTGCTTCCCTATCATGCATCTGAATGACCTCTTTTCTCTCAAGCTGACTACTTCCGTGGCATCGGAAGTAGACTCCTATATTACCTCACTCCCCCATTGGTTCGGAGTCGACTACTTCGGTGACGAGGCGACCCTTGCATTGCTCCATGAATTGTGGGTACTGCTTCTCAAGATCTGATTGTAGTACCCACGTAGCGTCTTCCACTGGTAAGTGCGTCCATTTCACAAGGTACTGGAGAAATTGAGATCTTCTCGTCTTCTTATAGGATCGGTCGAGAAGGAGCTCAGGGACAATCTCAAGCTGATCGTCCGTTAATTCCAGTAAACTCGGTGTCTCCAATACTTCCTCTGGATTAGAAGTGTGTTTCTTTAGGAGACTTACGTGAAAGACTCTATGGATCTTCAGGTGTGCTGGTAAGTCTAATTTGTAGGCTTGGTTGCCCACTCTTTTGACAATTTTGAATGGACCAGCCCACCTTGGAGCAAGCTTCTTGCAATTGCCGATGCGGAGCTTTGCTTGTTTGACTTTTATCTTCAGCCAAACATTGTCCCCTACTTTGAACTCCCTTATTGTTCGGTGCCGATCAGCAGCTATGCTCTTTTGCCGGCTTCTTGCTGCTAAGAGGTATCCTCTCACCTCCTCAACCAATTGTTGCATCTCGGCTAACATCTGCTGGGATACTTCTACCTTGGACACAGGGTTGTGCCAAGTGTCTGGTGTCAAGCACTGATAGCCGTAGTTGATCATAAACGGCGACATTTGGGATGACTCCTGCTTGGTGCTATTGTATGCAAACTCAACCAAGTAAATGAAGTCATCCCACTTTGATTGCTTGTTCCAGACATAATTCCGCAACATATCTTCAAGTATCCGATTGGTGCGCTCCGTCTGCCCATCAGTCTGAAGGTGATAAGCCGAGCTCATCGATAATTTCGTTCCGATGGTGCTGAAGAGATCCTGCCAGAATGCACTCATGAACTTCGAATCCCGATCAGAGATTATTTCTCTTGGCATCCCATGGAGTCTTAAAATCTCCTTTGTAAATAACACAGCTGTGTCCAAAGCCGTGTCGGTGCTTCTACAAGGCACAAAGTGCGCCATTTTCGACAATTTGTCGACTACGACCATTAAGGCGTCTTTGCCCCTTATGGTTCTAGGGAGCCCTGTAATGAAGTCCATGCTAATTATCTCCCACTTGGAGTTTGCTACTGGCTCTAATGCCCCTGGAATTCGTAGTTGCTCCGCTTTGGTCTGCTGACATAGCTGACACTCGCGTATATACCTTGCTATCTGCTTCTTCAACTCTGATAGTTTGTGAGCCGTCATTCTATACGGTGCCTTACTTGTGGGCTTGGTGCCTGGTTCGAGTGCAATCTCGCACTCCACTCTCTATATGGTGGGAGTTCCTTGATTTCATCGGGAAACAAGTCATGGAACTCCTTTATTAGCTTAGCTATCTGCTTGGGTAGCTTGCTCACTGATTTATCTTCCTTATCCTCTGGTGCCTCTTCTTCGGCAAGTTCTAATTTGAAGATGTATGCAACTTGCTACCTTTTCATGCATCTAAGTAACTTCTTACTCGACATGCATTGCATTGTGGGTGTTACTTCCTTACCTGTGATCTCTATGATTTTCCCATTGGGCGCCATTAGCTTCAGCTTTCGCTCCCCACAATCTATTTGGGCTTTTGCCGGGTGGAGGTATTCCATACCTATGATGAGGTCGTATTTTCCAATGTTCATGATCTCTGCCCCCATTTCAATATTGATGCCAGGTAAGTCTATATTAAAATTCACCCTCTTGCCGGCAGTGTGCCTGATGGCTCCGCTAGCTAACACTACTGGCATGGGCTTAGACTTCACTGTTTTCAACTTCAGCATTTCGGCCATCCTTGGTGATGCAAAATTGTGGGAACTGCCACAGTCTATGAGGACTATAAAGGATTTGGCGGCTATCTTACCAATCGTGGATATTACTTGGTATTGGCTCTCTGCGCTTTCTGTATCTATGGCGGCAAAGATATGACACTCACCATGGATAAAGTCGCGTTCTTCGTCCTCCTCTTCTTCTGGCGGGGTCTCCCAACCTCCCATCTCCGCAAGTGCTGCATTCATCACGAACGGGCAGTTGTGTGTTCTATGCCCCGGCTGGAAGCATCGGAAGCGCAACTGCTTTTCTATGCATTCTTGCCGCTTTTCCTTCGGAATGGAGTTGAGGAACTGCTTGACTGTCTTTGAGTAGTTTGCGCCTCTCCCGTGTCCTTTGTCTTTGAAGCTGACGTGCTTTTTCTCTGGCTGTTTCCATTGATTTCCCGAGTATGGCGTTTTGGCAGGTGACGGACTGGTTGCTCTTGGGCTATGGCCCCCATACCCTTTTCCTTTGTCATACCACTACTTGGGTTCACTATTCTGGGGTCCCGTTCCTTGTAAGCTTATGGCCTTTGCTTCGGCCTCCGATACTGAGCGCGGGTTCAGGGCCCTGACTAATTTCCGTAGTTCCTCATTCAGGCCCTCCACATAGCCTTCCACCGCTCTTCTCTCACTGAGTTTTGGCACATAAAGCCTCAACCTCATGAACTCCTCCGTATATTTCTGTACGGATTTGTTCCCCTGTTGCAACCTGTGGAATGCTTGCATCTGATGGCACTTGTGCTCTCTAGGCACATAGTGTTGTTTGAAAGCCTTTGCGAACATTGTGAACCTGCACTTGTCTCTGCTCATCCCATGGGCTTTGGCATAGCCCCTCCACCAAATGCGGGCTGTCCCTTTCAGGTTAGTGGTGGCTACTCTGCCCTTATCCTTATCCTTCATGCCGTAAGCATTTCCATATTCGCTCATTTCGTCTAGCCATGCTTCGGCTTCCATCCCTGATCTGTTTTCGCCGGAAAACTGTTCCAGCTTGCGGGCTTTCCAAACATTACTCAAGGCTGAGTCGACCTTTTTCTGGTAATCGGATTGGCTTGGCTGTCTCATCCTTATCCTTTCTTCCCTTCGGGCAGTCCTTTCTGTTTCTTTCTCAGACTCAGAGCTTGAGTCCGAGCTATCTGAAGAGCTGGAGCTAGAAGAACTGCGCCGGCTCCTCTTTCTTTCCTTTCCTTTGTGTTGAGAACGGGCCTCTGGGGCTTGCATGTTCTGGTCCTGCCTGTTATTTCCCCTGCCGGCCAACATGGCTTTTATTTCTTGTAGATCTGACCTCATCTGCGAGATTTCCTCCTCTGGCGTCGGTGCGTAGTACTCTTCGAACAGATTCCGAGGCTGGAATTGTCCCGGTGGTGTCTGCTCGCCTTGGTCTTGGAATTCAATTTCGACATTCCTGGCTGTTCTAGCTGCACATATTGCATTGGCACCATTTATCATGAGTTCTCTTGTTGGTTGCATTAAGAGTTTGAATGATATGATTGTTAAGACAAAGATATCAAAAAGACATTTAAAATGCAATTCAAAAGATCTTATATTTTTATTAATATATAGCCGATATATATTAACTTAATACAATAGTCATGATTTTCATTACATAGGAATTTCTTCACTTGGGTTGTACCCACTGTACGTCCCAAGTTCCGGAGTATATCCCTCGATATCGATGATCCCCCTCGGATAGCTAAGGCTAGCTCTTCGACCCATCTATCGGAGGTATGAGCTGCTGTTACTGCCAACCGACCTTGTCGAAGGTGAGGTACCGCGAAGTCGAAAATGCTCAAGGCTGTCCTCCGCTTCACTAAAATTACATGGTCGACTTTTTCTGATAGCCGTGCGTGCATACCAAAACTCGATAGTGCTATCAGCATCTGGATGGCTTCTTCTCCACGTGGGCTGAAAAGCTTATGAAATACTATTATTCTGCCGTCTGTTAGGAGCGGAAGATAGTATTTAAGTGCTGCTCCGGGTATTCCTCCCCGTGCTCCCGAGGTAGACATGTGCCTTGATGCATGCTGATCGACCGGTACTTGAACTAATTCTTCGTAATCATGGAAGAGCATTCGTACACTTGTTAAGTTCGTGGCTCTCCCTTGGAACGTTGGTAATGGTACTTGTGAAGAAGATTCTGGTAGCAGTGCTCTTGTTGTCTTCCCCCTTATTCCCATCTGCTCTTGGAGTGCCACAAACTCCTCTTCTGTAGGGAGTTGCTCTTCCGTCATCATGCCTCTGATAGTGCTATAGGCTTCGATATCTGACATGTTGTGTCCTGTGTATATTGCTGCTTCCCTTACCTGCACTGGAAAGTCATCTATTTCTTGGTTGATGAAATCCTCTAAGTTGCGCTATCCTCGGTGTGCTCCTGTCAGATTCGAATCAGGTAACATCTTGTTCTGCTTCTCGGCGTTCTTCTTCTGGGTCCACTTCCACTTCTTCGCTTTCTTCTTCTGTGTCCTCACTTTCTTCGGATGATTTCGCTATGGCCTCTTCGTATTCAAGCAGTAGTTGTTCGTCTGCTGCTGCGTCCAAGGGTGTGACCTCTAGTGGCTGGATTGATGGTTCACCTACCACGGTTTGGGCCCTATAGAATAAATATAGTGATAAGGCTGTGTTGTAAGAGAAAAATCTCTTTCTATTACTGCTCAGGGTCATGAATACAGTCTTTGGTACAAAGTACCCTATGCATGGGGGTACTTCTTGCAAGCTAGGAGCTAATTTCTCTTGGAATTCTTGCAGAACTTGTTGGTAGAACGGGTTTGAGTTCAGGGTTGCCGACAAGTCAAATTCTTTCTGGAAAACTTGGAATACTAGGTTAACATCTACCTCAGCAATGTGGGGAGAGGCGCTGTACCAGCTGATGAAGGATGAGGTAGCCATGAGGAGGAGCGTGCTGCCGATATCAAACGGAACTGGAAGCGCTTAAGGAGGCTGGAAGATCGCCTTGGGCGCAGGAGCAACTCGGTAGGTGTGGTTTAGAGGTTATGAGGGTATTTATAGGGATCTTGTACCCTAATAGGGTTTCTAAAACTTTTGGCATTTCGAGATGAAGTTTGATGTTTCTAGGTTAATTTGGAGCTAGAAATGGATTGTATACAATTTTTGGGTTCTAATGCAACAAATTTTGACCGAATTGGATATGTCTAGCATAAGTTATGGACCTTGAAAGGTCGGACCCCTCTAAGAGTGCGCGAGGAGGGTGTTAGGTTGGGACCTAAGTGGCCTCTGGCGCACTCTTGGAGGTGTTGGCCTATCTATTCCTAATGGGTGTCAAGAACAAGTTCAAAGACGTGAATTCCTACTTATTTTCTTCTTAACTGCAAGTTTCTTTGCTTATTTACTTCATTTGGAGCAGGTAAGTGGCTGATCAAGGGCCCAGTTGGCTGGACCCTTCTAAGAGTGCGCGAGGAGGGTGTTAGGTTCAGACCTAACTGTGCTCTGGCGCACCCTTAGAGGTGTTGGCCAAAATTTGACATTTGCTCCTTAACTACTACTATACTTAATCCAATGCACGTTTAAACAACTATATATCCTTTTCATTCAAAATTTTATACATTACATATAAGCCTGTTAGTTACAAAAAGGTAGCTTCTGCTCTATTTATCTGTCCTCTTAATGTATTTGGCCAGTCTCATATCCTTTGGTTGAAGCGTGACTCTTTTTGCATGGAGCGTGCATGCCAGTGAATCCTCGAAGTGCTGCACGACTTCCATCTCTGCTGTTTCTTGTAAAGCGAGTAACATATCGTTAGTTACTCGCTTGTTGGGGTCGAAGTCCCACAGAATCTCGCGGATGAATCTCTGGAATGCTGGGGATCAGAAATCCGTAACTCCGTTGGAAGTGGCGGATTTCTCGCAGGGCTCTCGCAAACGGGGAGTCTTGGGATCTTTTCATAGGTTTCTTCGGGGGTTCCGGAAGCTCTGGTGGAGGTTTCAGCTGGGATGCCCCTCGTGTTGGCCGCCCTCCTTCGATATACTTTACCCTGTGTGCCTCGTAGTAGGCAGTGTACTCGTCGTGCATCTTCTTGTATACTGTATAATCTGCTAGTTCTTTCTTGTATCTCCTCTCGGGCCCTAAGGTGTACGAGTCCCTGGCCGTTTTGTTCGCCTTCTTTGCAGCTGCTTTCTCTGCATCTAGCTTCTTTGCCTCTTGCCAATCTGAAAACGGTGGAGGTAACGACGGGGGTAGCTCGACTCGCGTTTCTGCCGGGTCCTGGGCTGGGATTGGGTTCTCCTCATGGAGTTCATCTGTGTCAGGATGAGGGTTGGGCTACTTCTGCGAGGATTCTCCGGTTCCTAGAAGTACTTCCTCCAGGAAGTCTTGCAAATCACCGGTATCTTCGGACGAGGATGGAGGTTGGTCGCCTTCGGTTCGTTCGCCGATGATGACGCCGACCGAGGTCCTCCTCTTCTTAGGCCGGGGCTCTTCTGTCATTACCTTTTTGCCCTTCCTGTCAGGTTCTTCCCTACTCTTTGTCCTTTGCTCTCTCCACTGGTCTTCTTCGGCCTCTGCAGCTTCTTCTTCTGCTTTCCTTCTCGCCTTCTCCTCCTTCCTCCTGGCCTTTTCTTCTTTTCTGGGTGAAAGCATGTTGTAGTGGAACAAAAACGTGCATTTTAGCACCACATTTTTGGGTGCTAAGTGTGGTGGGAACTACCGAATTTGTAGTGGGAGAGGGAGTTATTTTTTCAAAAATACACATGATTACTTATTCAAAATTTTGTCCTTTCGGTCTTATTCAGGCTTATTCAAAGAACGCATACCGCATCATTTTCCCTCAAAAACTCTCGATCACGCTCCCTAATCCCAAGAAGAAGACCATTTCCTCAAAAACTCGATTTACATTTCGCAAGAAGATCGATCACAAAATGGCTCGATCATACCGGACTTGAATGCCACGGGATACACCTACAAGGAAATGTACGTGCAAGAAAAGCATTACGCCACACAAGAAGAAATCGAAGTCCGTTTGGGGACCGAAAGTATTAGGAAAATCCATTTACAGTGGGTTGCATTCTAGATTCTGGGGATGCCCATGATTCTCTCATTGTTTAGAATATTGTTTTGTTTCATCATGCGGGTTGAAGAATATGAGCAAGGAGAGGTATAATGAATATATGTGCCTTTACAAAAAAAATCACGCAGTGGGAAGTGTGCTTGGGGAGGCATGGCCTCACGCACTATGGTTGTTGGGCGCATTACCTTCACACAAAAGGAAAAGAAATAAATTGGTTGAGTTTCCGGCAACAGTTAAGAGAAAAAGGGTCCAAGCCTCTCCGTCCCAACGTAAGAGGAAGCATGCAATCATTTCAAATAGTGAGGAAGCAGAGCAACCCCGCCACGATGATGCTTCCTCTCTTGAAATGACTAGGCCACAATTCAAGCCTCCTCAAGTCAGAAGAAGAATCTCGGGGAAAAATCACTCAAAAAATAGGTACTTTTCAACCCTCTTCTTCCGAACCACCATATGATGCAATTTAATATTGAACCTGTTATTTTCCAAAGAAGGTCTAGCAAGCTTGAACAATCGTGGTACACCACTTACTTCTTCATTTGGGTGTGTTGTAAGTTATGTGTAGGAAATTTGTCTTTGCTAGTTTCGAAGTTGTGGTGGATAATTTCAGTTCACAAAAGAGTATGTAGCTCCAAATGTGTTACTGGGGCTGACAGTCATATGGTGCCGTTATATGTTAATAATGTAGTTTGTAGCATATGTAGTGTCACATATAGTACCAAACGTGGTACCTTATCCTGTCAATAGTGAATTGGCTTCCATATGTTTCTATACTTAGTGTCATATGTGATGTTAGATATGGTGATACTTGTGAATGGTGGATTGTCCGCCATATGTGGTGCCAATCGCCATGCTAAATATTGCACCACGCTTATCCGCCACATATGGGGTGGTGGATGCCCTCACGGATGTGGTGCCTTACGTGCATTGTGGTGCCACATGTGGTGTCCATAATGTGGCACCACTATGGATCCATGAATTGCATTTTGCACCACATGTGGTGTCTTTGACGCCATTTGTGGTGCGGGCAATGGATTGCCATATGTGGTGCCTTGGGTGCATTAGTGGTGCCATATGTGGTGTGGCATGTGGCACCAGTTTTGTGCCACATGCCACACCACATGTGGTGAATATGACGCCATTTGTGGTGCAAAGTTTGTCATGATGGAATTTGTGGTGTGTAAAGTGGTGCCTGTTGTGTCATGTGGTACTAACCTTGGATTACTTTCCGGATGAATTCAACAGACACCGGGAGAATGGATCAACTCTACAAGATCGAAGTGATTCAAGAAGGGGCAAGGTTGCAAACTTGTGATCAAAACTGCCGAGGTGCTACAAATGAAGGTTCAAAGAACTTGAGTTCCGCATCGAGAAGATGAATAAAGATTTAAAAAAATGGGAAGGAATGATTAAGGATAAACCAAGTCGCAAGTGCACGGTATTTGGGCTATATGCCAAGATACTGAGGCCGAAATTTGAAGGAACTATTACCGTAACTTGAGCGCGGAAAAAAATCGAGGAGCTTAATCACCGTCGGCCGGGGAAGCGCATTACAAATAGCATTGAAAGTGCCGGAACCAAGGTTAGAGAGGTTTCGCCTTGCAAGGACCGCCTTCCTTTATTTGTCTTGGATCCACTACTTCCGCACCTTGATAAGGCTGAAGATTATGGTAGTGGCTGTCCATTCTGTGGCAAGATCCTCCAGTGGATGGGGAAACCACTACCAACTTTGATTGCTGAATGCAGTCACCAATACCATCTTCCATGTCCGCTTTCGACCTCTTGAGGTACTTCATAACAAAATTCCTGAAGTGCTTAGTATAATTGTATTCTCATTGACAAATTTATGCTCACTTTACGGATTTGTAATCACTGCTGCATTGAGAATTGCTGTCATGAATTTTCTACAAAGATGGGTACAAGCCTTAGGTGTGAATAGGGAGGATCAAAAGCAACTTCAAGCTACCGAGGGCACTTTACGTGAGCACTTATAGGTAGCTCAAAAGAGAGTAAGCCCCGCTTAGTCTCCTCCTTTTTTTGCTTATCGATCTAATTTGCCCCCTAGGATGACATCGCCACTCGGTGGCTAATTAGATACCTCAAGCAGAAACTCGAAAGGGAGTAAGCCCGACATAAAAACAAGATCCTGCTGGCTTAGTCTCTTTTGCTTCTCCTTTTTGTGTATCTAAAGTGCCCCCGATGAGATCGCCGCTCATTTTAGGGGACACTTTAGATATATAAAAACAGAACATCGTAAAGAGAGTAAAAGTCCGGAACTTGGTTAAAAACCAAAGCATAGTTACAATCAATTGTGATTCAATTCCAGGTTTTGCGAGCATGGTGCCGCTTTTTACTAATTCAGTCTAATCTGCTCATACCGGTGGCAATGACTATGTGAGTCCATCTAGCACACCAAAAAGGGAATTATTTTCTACCCTCAAAGGTAACCAAGTCTTGTTTGATGCAATTGGGATATGTAGCTTACTTCTTCATCCCTACTTTGTAGATATAGATGTACAATGTGGTCGCTAGGGGACAAGACACTTTCGCACCCTTCGAAAAGCATTAGACATAGATAGAAACTTCGGGCAAATCAAGATGCATCAGTTTGTGAAGTCGGACAAATCAAGAGATGTCAACAAATCAAGAGGGTGCATCAAGTCAAGCTCCGATGGGTGCTCTTAACCGGACAAGAATCACTTGATCAACAACGATGCATTAAGTCATGCTCCACACCACCGCCAAATCGCCAGATGCATCGTGTTATGATCCTAACAAATCGTTTAAGGAATGTAAGTCACAAGGTAACTTCCAACCTTTTGTGCCTCGCTTCTTTTTAATTTGACCCATATAGTTACCGAATCGTTAAATTTTTGCAAATTTGGAAGTGTCTCCGAGAAAAAAAGCAAGAGCAAAATTCCAAGCAAAAGACACCTCCAAGACATTCTCAAGCGTAGTTTCCATCCCTCGCGACGAATAGATGCCAGGCGTAAGTTTCCAGCCCCGCACCAAGAAATGCTTGGCGTAAGTTTCCAGCCCGCACCAACTCGGCCCATGCGTAAGACTACAAGGTTAAGCCCAATCCCCGCTTGTTTTTTACTACAATGGAGTTCGGGTAGAAGCTATGACAAGAATGAGTCCATACCCACGCCAAAGAAGATGATGTTAAGTTGATCACACTTAACGTAACCAAGTGGGTAGTAACTAGACCAGTCGGGCCGAGTTCATAGATTGGTGCGATCGGAATTTTCATATAGCACTTTGGTCCACCATGGTGCTCAAAACTTGAGAGTCATAGTTAAGGGAGCATTGATGAAACACAAGGACAAATTCAAGTTCATATGGAGTCGATCAATCGTATCAACACAAATTTATTTAACAAAGAAAAGCCAATTTTTTTTTTGAAGCACACGAAAAAGGTCTACGACGAATTTCCGTGTTTCACAAAAGAGAACGTGGCTTCTCATTGATGACGCCAGAGATACAAAGGGTACCTCAATGCGCCAAACACCATGATCCGCCTAAATGGTGAGCTCGGCGAGTAGATGGCAATTTCATGAATGATCTAAAGGTTTGGCTTCGTGGGTTGTCAAGGCGTGGAATGTGCAAAGTTATGTCGAAAAGCAACAAAATGTCAATATGTTTGACACCGAGAGTCAAATTTGTATTAATATGATGAAAAACATAGAACTAAAGCCTAGAAATAGTATTATTGTGTATATGATGTAACCTCTCTTGACTTTTTAATATAAACAAAGTTTTACTTCAATTGTTCATTTCTTGGCTATTTCAATGTTCCTCAAGGTTTTCAATGATCTTCCATTTGTTTTAATGTAAACTTACACCACCAAAGACGAGGACTCCGCAGTTAAGAGCGCACATCCCACCGCAACACTTGCCACTTGAAGTGTTTAAAGGATGTGCCAGAGCCTCTTGTGCTTGATCAAGAGGCAATCGGAATATTGGAGAAAAGTAGGGATTGGTTCAAGACAGATAGTCCATTTCTTCATGAGGTTAGTAATTTAATATAAACAACTCAGATTTGAAGTCTTCGTTGTTTTTAAATCATCTTGTTTTACCGCACCTTGGACTTTGGCGTGTGTATGCACCAATTCTCGCATCAAGCATGACATGGAACAGAGGTTCCATTTCATGGATCCGCCATTTACACATTACTATCGAACGAGCTTGCTTCAAAGGACAAACCGTTGCACCCTCAACTTGCAATTTCGAATGTACCATTCTCCAAAGATGTTATCGCTAAAGACCGACGTTGTATGTCATTGTAGGTCTTGGAGGTCAGGCCAGTTAAATGTCACCCGTGTGTGTACCATTTTTGACAGCCTTAGAAATGTACAAGGGCTCTCGAGCCCGCATGAGTTTTGTTGAGGATGCAAACACAAAATTCCCAAAGCACCATAAAGTCTGCGCCACAAGAAAATTACAAGTTCCCCACTCGGTCCGATTGTCGGGTCGTGGTGGTCCCGCTTATATGTGTCTTCGTAAAGAAAGTTGTGGTCGCAAAGAATGCGAGACTTGGACATACTATCCCAATGCAAGGTGAGTTCAGAATTTGAAGGTATTACTCATCCAATGTGAGGCCCGATATGTTTGTTGCGTGGTGTACCAATTTCTAGTTGCGAAATGCATGGACACGCCGCAGAATGATGATTGATGTTGTGAAGCACGCTTGCCGTAGTAATGAAGTCGAGGTTGACGATCAATAGATCTTTACTTGTAATCACATGTTTGTATTATTGTAACCAAAGAGGTTATTCTTGTAACCTATTCTTTCATTGACACTCTAATGTATATTGTTGTATACTATTGTATACAATAGACTTTTCTGGCTGACCAGAGCAACACTCTAGTGGAGTTCAAATCTCCAGAAGAAATTGATGTATTCAAAGATTCATGACAATGTGGTGTTACATGTCGTGATAGATGTGGTGATGCAAATGGTGCATGTGGTGAATCATGTGGTGCATTTGGTGAACCATGTGGTGAATCATGTGGTGAATCGTAGGTGGCATGTTGGAGCTTACGTGGCATGTTTGACTTTCATTGACCAACATGTTTGGTGATGCAAATGGTGCATGTGGTGAATCATGAGGTGTATTTGGTGAATCATGTGGTGAATCATGTGGTGCATCATAGGTGGCATGTTGGAGCTTACGTGGCATGTTTGAGCCACCTTGGCATGTTGGAGCCTAGGTGGCATATTTGAGCCACCTTGGCATGCTTGAGCCTTTACATGACCTTTGTTACATGTTTGACTTTCATTGACCAACATGTTTGGTGATGCAAATGGTGCATGTGGTGAATCATGTGGTGCATTTGGTGAATCATGTGGTGAATCATGTGGTGCATCGTAGGTGGCACGTTGGAGCTATTCATGAATGGCCAATTCAGGATAGATATATATATATATATATATATTTTTTTTTTTATGTTTTTTAGAAAATAAAATAATGGTCCTTTCGAGGTTATTATTAGTTGCCTACTAAATCTTTAGGAATAAAGATGCTAATGGTACTAAATCTTAAGGAATAAAGATGCTAATGGTACGAAATCCTAAAATCGTATTGGAACGTTTTGGAACGGGGTGGATGTTAGGTTTAAGTAGCGGCTAGGGCGGCGGCAGGCGGCCGCCCATCTCGTGCAGCAGATCCATCCTTCCTTGCTTGCTGGAAGAGGGGCCGATGCTAGGCCACTGGCTTCCACATTCCGTTGTTTTCTTGCAGAGTTGAGAGTTGGTTGCTATGCGCTTCTAATCTTGTGGTAAACGGCTCTTTCTTTGGAGCTCGCCTTAGCTTCTGAAAAAGATCTTCAAAGACGTGGATTTATGATCGTAATAAATTTTTGTTTCTTTTTCTCGCTTAACCGTATGGGTAGCCATGTATAAACCTCAATCAAAGTGGTATGCCTTCTTCTTTCTTGATGTGTATTTCTAGTCGATTTCTCGGTTTAGATGTTTGAGCGTGGTAGATGGCTGCACTCACCAGAGTCAATGGCTGCACTCATTGGAGTCGTGGATCTCATTGCGTACCAGAACTCAAGGGTCTGATTCGTTTTCATTTTGGGGAAGGTATGGGCACTATCAGTTGGCTGAGTTTTATTCTAGACATGAAACAGATTCTTTCTTTCAAAGCAAAGTGTTCTTGCATTGGTATCTAGTTGGTGCAAGCATGAGCGAGTTTTGTACAGTCCTATTACCCATGTTCACTGCTGCACTAAGTTTAGCTTGGGGTATGTCATGGTTCTGTTCGCTACAGGGTGGGTACAGCAAGAAGAGGGCACTGGATTTATTTAGCTAGCATCCAAAGGCGCTATTATTGCAGGGGGGTGTAAATATGGTAATGCTACCCAAAAAAACGCGAAAGCACTTAGCACCTAAAGCACTTCCAAGCACTTAGCAACCCGTAGTTATACCTCCCACAATCTCGACCTCGGTTCCCGCGCGCACCTAGCTTCCAGGCACCTTCCTTTTTTTTTTATCCCAATTTGTGTTTCTTTTGCTCTGTTTTTCTCCCGCTCACATCATAGATCAATTATCCTAACTTACATTCGTGAATCGACATACAATGGTAGAGGAGGCAAGCATACCGAGGATTTCGAAAGGATACACGGCCTTTCAAACCATGGTTTGCAGCCTCGAAAGCGATTCAATTGGGCGGCAAATAATGTTACACAAGAAACGATTGGGAATCGGTTTGGCAAGAACCCCTCAATCCCAAGTCGAAGGTCGGCACTAAAGTTGCCGCTATTCACCCACATCCGAAGGCCAAATTGGACAGCTTTGTTAAGGATTCTTTATCCGGATGGGGTTTCAAACAATGAAGTCGTGAAGCAATTTGCCCTTGCATTTGCTTGGGAAAATTGCCAAGAAGGTCTTGAAGATCCTGAAGGCCATCAAATCAATTGGGCTGCATATGGTGCACAGGTTATGGTTTACAGGCATAGCAGGCCGAGACCTCAGGGTGTTAAAGAGAAACAAGAAATTGATTCAAAGCCTCGGTTTCGAAAGCAAAAGAGGTAGCAAGTAGTAAACTTGATCGACAAACTTGAAACCGAATCTGCAGATAGTGACGAGAAATCGGAAAAACTTATGATCAAGAAAACTCGGATGGAAAAAGAAATGCGGATATAGTTGTTAGCCCGGGTGAAGAAAAGTCAAATGACAAAATTTTTAAAAAGGCTAACCGAAAAAAGACACAAAGATGGAACAATTGAAATCACCGCTTGTTGAAAAGAGGGGCCCTTCATGACATGACACAGAAGTAGAACAGAAATAAAGGAGTTGGAGAGAAAGTTAATGTTTGAGGAGTATGTTTGCAGAGTCCATGGAGTCATTATCGCACTGAGATCCGTGATCCGATTTTGAAGAAGGGAAATTTGGAGGCGAATTAATTCAACCGATGGTGACATCAAGGCAAAGGAATATGCAAAAACCTTGGACAGTCTAGGAGACATCAAGAATTCAACTTTCTGCATCAACACCATCAAGAGAAATCTTCCGTGTTTTTACAAAATTTTTGTAATGCTTGTGGTTTGGGATTTCCGATAAGTACAAGCTTTCTTTAATTCTTGATTGCTCACATGAATATCATTTGATGTGTGTCTTTGCCTTGTTAAAGGAAGGCAAATGTTTGAAATGTGAATGCCTAGTTCCCGAAGACCTTTATGTTGAGCTTGGCTTGAGCATTCCTCAAGGTATTGAGCAGGAGTTGCTTCCTTTGATCCTAGATTAAGTTTCAGAAATCAGATTTGGGATCAAATACGTGCTCGGCAATTGAAGATGTAGTAGATGTGCAATCCGACCAATTGAAGTCCCCGATGTGCAATCCGACCAATTGAAGTCCCCTTCTACTAGCACGAAGAGAAGAAGGTTGAGACATGTCGTGGATGATTCCGATATTGAAACGAGAGAATGTTCGGGGACGTGTGACCCCAATGCGCTAAGAAGTGGCAAGAAATTTCGGGAAGAAACAAAGGTCGCCGCCGGATGAGGAGATTGAGTATGTCTTAGACACTCCAACCGTGAAGAAGCGTAAGCAAGATCAAGAAGAAAAAGCTGATGTGGTTGTGAAGAAGACAGGGAAGGAAAAGAAGACATTGAATAAAGAAGAGACTAGCAAAAAGAAAGGAGGTGGCAAGGCCAAAGCAGCTGTTCAGACCAAAGCCAAGGTTACTAGAAAGTATCCTTTGAGAAGGAGAGGTCAAAAGAATGATGGGAATGATGCAGGGCAACAGAACTTGCAAGGCAATGAAGAAGAACCTTTGCCTTTACCAGCCCCCTCAAGAACTAGCAACCCAATCCACTTCCGCATTTCTTGAGTCAGGCAAATGCTTTGCCTCTGCAAAGTCACAGCCTGTGTCCAAAGTTTTTTTGCAGCTTTCTAGGTATTGTTTGAAAAGCCTAGCAGTAGGAGGCCACTGCCTTTTAAGGGAATCCAATTCACGAGCAAATGTAGCATTTGTCTTGATCACATACCTCGGCCTGTGGGGACCCCTGTGTACAAGAACTCCTCGATCATCCAGAACTGGCAACACACCATCATCGGGCCCGGTCTTTGGTTAAATTATCCCAAGCGGGAGGATAAAAGGAGAAATAATCAAGCTCGCCATTTTTCTTGACAAAAGCGACTCTGTGGAGATGGATCCAAGCCGAGAGAGACCGGTAGATCAAGGCGGAGATGAGCGGCTTCTAGGTTAAAAGAATTCGAATGCATTTTCGGGTTTAAAGAATTTGCCATTAAGACCGGGCGAATGGGCAGGTGAGAAAACAACAAAGGGCAATTGAAACAGAGAATTTCTCCCACCTTGAAGAATTCTCGTGAACTTCGCCAACAATTCTTGTTCAAATCTCCTCCAATCCCTTCACCAACCTCCCAAAGATCAAAATTCGTGAATTAACCTCCCAAGACAATCAAATTTTGAAGACTCTACCTCCCGAAAAGCCCATAAATGATAAGTCTTTGTCAGAAGTGCTTTAAGTGCTTTAAGTCTTTGGCAGCAGACCGTAACATGCTAAAGACAACCAAAAAAAAAGGGAAAATACCTTTTGATCCCCGCAGTTTGCATCCATTATACTTCATCCATTACCTTCTATGAGGTAGTTGGAATACTACTCATGATTTGTTGGCAAGTGTCTTCATCCATGGTATACATGTTAGAGTCATTCGCATCCGGATACATGTCAAACTTTGATCTTTACAAGATGGCTATAAACACTTGCCTCGGGTTTGTCCTCCATCAGCTCAAAATTTAGACTACCCGAATTTGTTTGTAATAAAGTCCCGAGACAATAACTTCTTCTACCCCAAACACATTCCCCCATCCATCTTTATAATTTTCTAGCAAAGTATTCTTTGCTTCAGTGCACCTAAGCACATAAAAATCTACCCCTTCTTCATTACCTTCTTCAAAGATTTACAAAGAAAAATTATCCCCACTTCTATCATGGAACTCATTACATCATCTTCATCCTCTTCTTCTTCCTCAATATCAAACTCGGCCTCTTCTTCATTTTCAATGTTGTCATCTGTATTCCTAGGCTCCTTTAACCTCAACTCACTGTTCTCCCAATCACCAATTCGACTCACATACACACATTTATCCCACTTGAATTGAATGCAATAGTTGCAAAAGCATGACAATGGTCTATAAGCTACCTTCAAAGAGTTTTCCTTGTCACATGGCCTGATGCAGTGAATCTTTGTTGTTCCCTTCAAGGTATGGCATTCAATTCTTTCAGATCTGTCAATGTTTGAAGACTCCACCTCCCAGAATAACCTGTAACATCAAGTGCTGTAAGTGCTTTAAGTGCTGGACATCAGAATTCAGCACTGTCTAAAAACAACCAAAAAAAAGGAATAATACCTTTTGATATCATTATCAGATGGATGATTTTGAAAGTACAATTGGAGAAAATTAACAACCTCATGTGCACACTGCAGTTTGCATCCATTGTACTTCATTTGCTCTTGAGTTAGTACCCTCTTTATAACTGCACCAGCACCATCATGCTCACCTTTGCCAAGCAAAAGGAAACCATGCTTACTTCTTTAACCCACACTTTGTACAAGTCTGCATCAAACACACGTGCTTATGCCACTCTTCACTCTCATCCTTTTGGCACACCACCATTCTCCAATAATCACTAGTTGATTTAATGGTGTTCTCATTGGCCATACAGATCTGACCTGGGCCACAAACTTTGCACTTACATTTACATTCCTTGTGAACACCATGAGGATCTGTCCTCATATTATTGATGGCCTGCCTTACAAATTCTAAATGCAAATGGTATTGGCAGCAACAGGTCTCCCTTTCTTTTAATTTTCTAATGTAGCTTGGCTTCAGTTTCTCGAAAGCCTGCTGGGACATCTTCATATCTGGATGTTCCTTCTTGAAACCAAGATATAGTTGAACCTGCACAATGAAAAAATTTAGTTACTTTCTAAACAAAAAGAAAGAAAGAAAGAAAGCATTCAAAATGTATGGTCGAAACTATACCTGTGTCATCTCTAGCAGATGAATAGGATGATCAATTTTCTCACCTTTATCATTCAAATGCTTCCTCACATGCTTCTTATAAGGTGATACTCTGGTATTTTCATCCCAATACTTCCTGACTGTGGCTATTTCTTCAGCTGTGAAGGCATCTTTTCTTCTCTTCCTTCCAAACATTGACCAGGGGCCAGCTTCAGATTCTGCAAAAATTCGTCTTCTAAATGCCATGGCAACAGTTTTTCGTGGAATAGATAGAACCCTTGAAATTGCAGATTGATTGATCCCTGGGCCCGAACAGGCTGCCATTTGTAGAGTGCTCTTTCTTGCTTGCAAAATATCAGTTTTTCTTTGCATTTTTTGGGCCTGCATTGTCTCTCGGACATTGGAAATCATGGTATGCATTACAGCCAGGTTCTTGGGATCTGGTAATTCTCCTTGCAATGGTAAATGTGTATTTTTCTTCAAAAGTCTTTGAAGAATTCTCCCTTTGTCTAAATCCTCTCAAAACATTCCTCACAATGTGATTAAAAGAGTCGGGCTAGCTCTTTTGGATGCTCTTGCAACCTTCTATCACCGAGAAAATGTTTTCTCTTTCTCATTTGGTGCAATGTTTTTTTTTTCCTTTAGTTTCAATCTCTTTCGATTCTCTCTTCCTCTTGGCTTCAAAATCCGATAAATTCTCCTTTCCCGGATCAGCAAGGCTCTCGGAATTAGAATTGGGATTGGCATTCGGATTGAGAATTGCAAGTGAATTATCAGCCATGAGAACAGATGAAAGATTGAATTGGATTGGAATTGAAGACAGCCAGGAAAATCTCGTTACAGGAAATCTTCGAAAGAATGACAACCAAGAATTTCCCTCCAAGAATCCGGCCATCTAGAAATCCCGCCAAACATGAAAATTCATCTCCCAATTCGCGCGGGATCATCCATGTCATCGATCCCTACCTCCACGGGATGATCCGTTCTATTTCTGGAGTAATCATCAAACGATGTCGTTGAACGAAAAAGCACTCGAGGGTAAAGCACCTAAAGCACTTACAGCACTTGTCCGGACAGTGCTTTTTGGGTAGCATTACCATATTTACACCCAGGGGCTTATCTGATGGTTGAATGGAGTTGGGATATATTTAGCTTCTTGTTCTTGAGCAGTCACCTTTGTGTGAAATGTTTCGGGGTTACTTAAGGGTGTACAAAGGAGGCACCTCAAGCATGGCAGGCTTTAGCTTGAGCGATACTATGTGGTTGTGGAGAGCTTGGGTTGTTTGTGGCAGTGTGGTCTTGTTCATGTTTTAGCCATGATTGCTACTGATTTTAGCACTTGCAACTTGGAGGGAGGTTTTCTCTTTCATGTCAGCCCTCTTCCATCCCAGCTGGAAGGAGGTGTAGACTTTAGGAAACTGCATCACAAAATCACTTTACTGCAATTACTGAATCCATGAGACATTGGACGGGAGGACCACATGTTCTCATTGCTGCTTGCTAGATTGGTGGGTAGAGCACAGGGGAGATGCAACCCAAGTGAGCTTCATGGGCAAGGGAGGTGGATGTGGACCACCCCGTTTAGGGGGGAGGCCTTTATATCTGTGCTCATAGGAAGATGGTGAGAATATATTCTCTAAATGATTGTTATTCTCCCAGTAGTACTCTGAGCGTAGATAGAGTATGGGCCGAGTTAAGGCGAGGGATGAAGCTTCTACTTCTATGCTCATGTCCCTTGCATCTTCGGTGGTGGAGCTAAAAAGGGGTATCATCTTCAGCTATATTGGGGTCAGTGATTGAGGTGGATTGTTATTATGGTGTTTTGGCCTTTTCTCTACACTTTGGGAAAATCGTGCTGAACTGTTTAGGCTATTTGGCTTTGGAGCCATAAATAAATGTGTTTACACATATTATATTATTAATAAAATATAAATATCTTGCTCTCAAAAAAAAAAAAAAAAAAAAAAAAAAAAAAATCGTAGCCTACGAAATTAATTTCACGCCAGCCTTTATAGGCTATGGTCGTGAAGGAGAAGCATCGTCCAATTCCTTCCAACAGTAATGTCGGTTGCCGCCGCCGGCCTCCCTCCAGCTCTGCCTCTCCCTCTCCCTCTCCGCTCTCGCCTCCCTCCCTAAGCCGAAACCGCTTTCAATTCCTTTGGCAATGTGATGGCCAGTTATGAAATAGGATCTTGGCCAAATTACCATTTGCTGGAGCTCAACCTCGAGAGCCCAAGAGCAGAGAGCCCCCGAGCTCGAGAGCTTCGAGTCTGATTCCACCTCTTCTGAAAGATCTGAAGATCTTTCGGAGCTTTCAGAAGAGGTGGAATCCTCCTCTAATTTCGATTCCTCTGATGAAGCTTCTTCCGATGATCAATTTGATTCCCAAGATTCGATAACGAATCGAAATAAGCCCAGCATCGAAGAAGAAGAAGAAGAAGGTAGAAGACTAAGAAGAACATGAAGTTTTTTTTTGAACTCCAAAATGTTCTACTGAGTAAGTAGCATGCATGCATTAAATTTTTGCTTTCTTTTATGTATTCTAAACTAATTTTCTTCACTTTTTCTTACGATGAAGCTTGAAGTCCCTACCGTGCCACCTTTTTGTTCTTTTGATCAAGTTAGTCTACGTGCCTTTTGTGCCTTTGTATTTTTTTTTGAAAAACGATGGTATATAGGCCTTAGTGCCTTCATTTGATCTCACCCCCCTGTGAACTCACCCCTTGTGATATAGGCCTTAGTGCCTCTTTGTAATATATGATGGCCTTAGTGCCTTTTTGAATATATGATGGCCTTGTGCCTTTTGAACCTTGTGTAAATTTCTAATTCTCAGTATTCTCGGTATCTTCTCGCTTTTAACATATGATGGCCTTGTCTCGACCGTAATCCGTGCCTTGTGCCTTTTGTTTAATCGAGAAAATAGTTTATAATGGCTTTGTGTCTTGTGTAAATTTGTGCCTTGTGTAAATTTCTAATTCTATTTTACCACAAAATTGCTTTCTAAAAAATGATACCACAGGCCTTAGTGCCTTTCTTTGATCTCACCCATATGTCTAATGTGCCCTTGTGCAAGTTTAATTCAGTTTAATTCGGTTTTAATCCAAGTTATACCTTGGAATTCATTCAACATTCAAGTACAAATTTCTCAGAATCAAGCATAAAAATGAGAATGCAAAATGTAAACTTCTTTATATTCATAAAAGTACCCTTTACACAATTGCCACAATGAAGTGGATTTTCCTAATACTTTCATATCAATTCGTGGACCTAATTTGGGATCCATATATTGTTGTCCACCAAAATCAGTCAAGATACTATCAGAATTGAGAGCCATTCCATTTTCCTCGACCGGGTCAAAAATGGTCAATGCCCCCGGCCGATTATGGTGAAATCTGGTGAAAGCCGTGGGTGAAAACTGTGGTGAAGCTGTGGTGATGCAAACGTTGTTTTTATATTTCAAAGGGAGAAAAATACATATGGAAATCTACCATACCCGGTAGAATAGTTCATACTTCTTATGAAATGAAGTATGCAGAAAAATCAGGGAAAACTATAACCCTGAGCTTCTAGTATTATCAAAATGCATTAGAGATGACATACAGTTACTGGGCCTCAATCAGATCCTGCATTGTGAGATCTGTAACTCTTCTGCTTCCAAGTACAACAAAGTTGCGTATTAAACGGGAGCAAATCATTGAAACAAGAGCAAAAGGAATATTCCTCAAAGATTCCCTTTTTTTTTTACAAAAAAGGGGGTAAAACGAGGTTAAAAAAAAAAGATGCATGAAATTCTATTTTGACCCCCCCAAAATGACTAATTTTTTTTGCAACGAAAGAATTGACTTTTTTAAAGTGTCACTTTTCTTAGCAAATAGAATGTTCTTAAAGTATGTTTTAAGAGACAAACTCTAATTTCAGAGGATAAAATATTTAACAAAAAATTGAAGTAAGTCTGTAACTGAAACTGTAGTATTCTCAAAAATTGAAGATAGAATCTTCATATTCACATGCAAAATTTACGCCTTTTTTCTAAGACTCCGCTTATGTGCAAAAGTGTGAGGAGTGATGAGAGAGGGATCCGGGACGCCTTCATATTCATTTATGCCATCATCATCACCTTCACTTCTTTCAATCACATCCCGAGGAAGTGCTTGAGTTATCTTCCTCATCACTATCAACGATCAAGTGAAGCATTGTCACCACCTTCTTCATCATCATCTTCTTCAGAATTACAAGCTTTTTAAGCAAATTGATAGTCTTCAAGAGACGATTGTCGATTTCAATTTAAAATCATAGCAAAAATAGTCACGCCATTAAGGTTCAGCTCGTCCCTACAACCCACCTTCTTGGACTTTCTCCTTTTCCTTGGCTTCTCATTTCTAACTCATATCTACCTTCAAAAGCATTTTCTCGAGCGTGTTGCAAGCCAATGAATCTTGAGTTTAGTGACTAAGCCTTCCTCCTTGACTATGTCAAGCACTTTTGCTATCCGAATCGGTCCGACCTTTGTCATCCTCCTCACGGAAGAGCAATTAGCATACCTTTGGTAATTTCGTGATATTACCTTGAGGCTCATTCCCCGCTCCTTGGTCCGAGGTACATGACTCGGCCCTCCTCGCCTTCTCTCGCGCAGTGCAAATGTAGCAATTGCTTGGACCTCGCTTGGTGCCGGGTTGATGGAAGGTGTTAGGCCATTGAAATGGTTCTTGCAACCGCCTTAGAGCTATATTTTGTACAACAATTTTCTGTTCGAGAAAGAAATTACACCACATCCGATCTTCTTCTAAGAAGTACTTAAAGCCCGAGGAAATTCCATTTTCAATGGCTTTTAAGGATGACTCGGGTACTTTTTTTTCCGCTTGGACTCCTTAGGATTTTGAGAGCAAGTTGTTCAAAGACGCTCTATGAAGGAAGTGTCCGGAATATATTTAAGGAAGCGTGAATCCCTCCGGTGGACTCCAAATTTAGTTGTGGTATACTTCTTCCCTCAGAAGAAGCTTTGGCCATCCTTCAAGTAGAACTTGATATGATGCTGAAAGGTGAGATCATTCAACTTGTTCACAGCCTTGTTCTCTGCTTGAACGTTGAGAGAAAAACAAACTCTCTAAAATCAGCAGCCTCTTTAAGAAGATCGACCAATCGGAGTAGGAGTGTAAGAATCTTCAATAATTAACTAAAGAAGGAAGACAGAAAAGCCTTCTTCCTTCTAAGGCTATTTAAAAATCACTGGAACATTTGGTCAATCTGATCATGAGTGTGGCCTACAAGTAAGAAACCGAGCTTCACTTTTCTAAAGATCCCTAGCTCCACTAACATGGCACAAAGACGCCAAGAGTGTTTGATTCTTGTTCTCCCTTGTAGTATTGTCAAGTTGCGTATAAAGCACCGGTGGTAATTGCTCTTGCTCGCACAGACCTTGTTAAGAATTGTAATTGTGAGGTTCGGGTCACCATGCAAGTTTGGATACGCCAAAAATACTTTGCACTTTAGACTTCCTTTGAAGACCATAGCTCCTACAAGGTGGACCTTAACAAAACATTCCTCCGCACATCCTTAGGAATGTTCAAGAAATGTGGTAGAGTTGTTTTTTTGGTCCATTCCATCAATCACAAATGTATATGTATTGCGTGTGGACGCTCAAGAGCTTTTTTTCTATGCTTGGCAAGCTTTCTCTCTCGCCGCTTGTTGTTCACGATGTGTCCGGCAAGGTTCTCATGGTAACAATATCTCAGAGAAGAAATCAGGTCAAAACATTTTCTCCTCAAAACAAGTGAGAGATTGGAGAACATGAGCTTACTTTTTCGACCTCTCTGCCTTTGCGCTTCTCGTTGACTCTTTAATTCTCGCACACCTCGAGCAAAATGGACATTCTATGTTTTCTAGGAATTTTCACAAGACCGAATTCACTTTTCCACAACCGGGTGAAGTGTGAGTAAGAGATGTGTCAAGCCGAGTGCAAGTCTCTTTGTACTCATTGAAAACATCTTTTTGGTGATGTTATCGCTTAAATGATACATGTTGTCGTTAGGTAGCTTCTCACATGTTTCTCTAAAATATTTCTCCATCCATGACACAAAGAAGAAGGGCATGCATGGTTACAACTCTTCTTGGTCCACAATGATCATCGATTGCTGGATTTTTGTCCAGTCTTTTTGTGTATTCTAGACATTCGTGGACCCTAAACGGTGGACAACCATAAAGCATTTCGCAAACTTTTGACGGTTAATGTAGTGCAAGAAGGTGTTGCGGTCTGGTCTTACATGATAAGCTAAGTAGGCATTCGTCTCGCCAATGTCATGGAACCAGAAGTTGTCTCTAATCGCCGTAATTTAGCCATATTAAATTGCTGATGCAACCCAATGAGCAGCATTTAGTTCTCAAAAGTCTCCTCATTTTGTGTTCATCCATAAGATTTCTTCTTCTTGCAGAGGAGCACGCCTCAAACCAAAATCCACCTTGAATTTCTTTGAAGATTGGCTTGAGAACATGTAATCTCTTTGTTCCTCGTTGGTGTCTTCATCTTCCGATGAAACTTCTACTCCTGGGGTGACTTCCTCCTCATTCCGAGTGGTGTGCTTGTAGAGGAAAAACAGACCACGTGAAGTTGTTCCCTAATAGGCTGGGTACAAAGTGTTAAAGGATGGTGATGGCCCATAAGAGGTTGTGGCATCACCGTTTTGTACCATCTTGAAAAGGAGTTCTTGCAAACATCTCCTTTAGAGCGGACTGGAATTCTCGCAATCCATGTGTCACAACCGTTGTTGTGTGAAGAGGAGTGCATGCCGAGCCGTCGTCCTCATTTGTAGTGAAGTCCCGTGAGAGAAATTGTAGTGAATCTCACGCCTTCTTTACTTTCTCGTGTTCCTTGTATGTTTGGATGAAGGGGGGCGCAACAAATGGGGGTAGCTTGTTCTTGAACACCCGTTGTTGTGGAGCTTCCATAGGTGGTCCCGGATGGAACAAAGGGTGATGGCAACATGCTTCAACTGGTGGTGATTCTTTGGAAGGAGATGCCGCCAGGCCGTCTACGGACTTGGTGACGGTTGGAAGGGTGGTGGAAGTTTGTTACGTGGTGGACTCCTGTGTCTTCTTCGAAGCAACAACGATGAAGCAGAGGTAGGAGCTCCGGAGAATGCCGGTCTTCACTAGAAATGACATTGTTCCCAAGCGTGTCCTCAAGAGTCGACGAGCTTGAGACAACAAAAGGTGGTGGAAGCTTGTTCATGAAGCGGTTCGTCATCTTAACAACTGCAAAATAGTAAAGAGATTTGAGAAACTTTCGGTAATGCAGAGCTTTTCTTATTCCGAATACACGCCCAATGTAGTACAAGTAGAAGTTCCAAATTTTAATCAAGTGAAAGTCAAAATAAAAGCTATTCTGGAATACACAAGAGTAGGATAGTAAAGCTAAACGTATTCCGCTTCACATAGAAAAAGAGAAAGACGAAAAGGATACCTTTAAAAGGAAATTTCGGCGCCTTCAGTTGCGTATTCCAGTCTCGGAGCTCGAGTCGCCAGCCCGGGCCAAATACTGATTATAATATTCGAGACCGTATTCGACCACATAGAGCGAACATGGACAAAGTCAAGAAGAAAGTACAACGCATCATTTGCATGTCCGTTTCTTATTCCGAATACACTTTGGCCTTCACTTTTTTTCACAGGCGAAAGTGTATTCCCGAACACTTTCGCCATTCACTTGAAGGCTTAAAGTGTATATACACCGCCGAAAGAAAGGCCAAAGTGTATTCGAATACACTTTCGCCTTCGAAAAACAAAAAATTCGAATACACTTTCGCCTTCAAGTGAAGGCCAAAGTGTATTCCGGAATACACTTTCGTGTTTTTAGGTTTTAAGAGGTTACTTTTCCATGCGTTTTTTAGTTATTTTAGGCGTTTTTTCTGCCTTTAAAGCTTGTTTAGACCTGTTTCTTCGTCAAGATTGCAGTGCTTTTTTGGCATTTTTGTCCTCTTTTGCCCTCTTTGTCCCTTTTGCAAGACATTTTGTATTCGAATAGTTTTTGGCCACTGCTTTCTAACAAGGTCGTGGTTTACAAACAATTTGCACGCATAAAGAAGGCAGCAAGAAACAAATGAAGAGGCCCCTTAAAATCCCACGTAAAACCGCAGACCCACGAGAGAAGGCTTGAGGAGTCACCGCCTACTATCTACTTAAAAACTTTCAAACTCAATGGTTCTTTACAAAGGGTACTTCGAAAGTACAAAGACCCTTACTTTCCTACATGTCCGTTGAGCCCTCGAACCAAAAAGGTAATGATGATGTGGAATTTGTCTGCATGGGCACCATTCTTGCCGTGAGTGAAGTAGCTGGGGAGTCCGGTCAGGTAGGGAGACTGTCTTTTCAGACATCCCAAGGCTTTATTCATGTTGATGAATCCTACCTTAGAGTGGTGAAAGTAAATCCACATCCTCTTTACAAGTATGTTTCTCACTACCTGAACAAGAAGTCGCTCTGTTCCATCATTAACTACGCTCGGGCTAATAACGAGCGAGGACTTCCCCTACAGCGAGTCAGAACAAGGGGAAGAGGATAACCTAGAGAGCCCGAGCAGTGCATCATCACCATCTGGGAGTCCATCAGAGACCGAAGAAAGGCCACCGTCACCACCACCAAAGCGGCAAAGGCAAACCGTTGCCGCTAAAGAGCCTAAAAAAAAGCAAACGGCTTTGATTGCAACAGAAGATGCTCCTGAGGCACAAAAGAAGAAGAAGGGGAAAGGCAAAGCACCTGGTGTTGCTTTTAAAGAAAAAAAAGTTGATAAAACATCTGAGAAAATGGAGGAGATAAACCTGCACAAGTTTGTGCAAGGTGTCATTTATTTGCCAGTCACTTGTATGAAGCTTCCACCGAAAAATGGAGCTGGTGAAAGGCCACTTCAGGTTCGCAAAATTTACGCCGATCACTTGAGGAACCCGAAGATGTAATAAGGAGCAATCCAAATGCTCATGTGGCCCCAATAGTTGTCCTTGTTGACGTGGGAGCAAAGGCAAAACCCCCGTGACTATGATGCAGAAAACGCAGAGACCTACACTCACTACGTCTTGGGAGGCAATCACAGCTTCAAGGCAAGAAGGCAACTTTATAAAGAGAAGAAGAACCCGAGGTACCTCTCCGCCCCTCCTCGGCATTTCATCGTGGTCTTACCGATGAAGAAGCGAAAATCGCTGCCAACACCCACAATGCCGACAACGAATATAAACTAAAGATGAGCTTCGGCCGACAAGATCCGGTTCATGCATCGTGGAGTAATGTAATTTTCAAGGAAAAGTACGGTGAGGACCCTGAAGAAGCCGCGTTTTCCTTGGAGCTTAAGGAGGCGTGTGCCATTGAATGCTGCCTGAAATATGACGAGGCCAATAAAAGGCAGTCTCTCATTGGCCACGATAACTGGTTTCAGTTAGCTTTTAGAGATGGCAAGGTAAGCACAAAACGTATTCCAGAATAACAAATCAACTATCTCACGTGAAATCTTTTTGAACAGATTTGGGAACCGGGGATCTAGATATTTTCAATGTTCGAACGAGGGGAGTTAAAGAGCAAGGGCAAGGAGACAGCCAAGAAAAAATCATCTGACGTGCCCAAAAAAGAAATGACCATTACCGTCTGGTGAGAAATGCAGGGCTTCTCCGACACAGAGATTCTGGAGAGGCTTCTCCAAAAAGTTGTTGATAAGGAGTTTAGCCTAGAAGAAATGTCAAAGGAATTGCACAAGTAAGATCTTTGCCACAAACTTTACTCTTTAGACGTTAGAGTCCCAAAAACATCGGGGTAGATAGTGTATTCCAGAATACACATACCTTTCTTCACATGGGCACTGTGTATTCCGGAATACACAATGCTTTTCTAGAGACAAGCAATGTGTATTCCGGAATACACATTGCCCATGTAAAGGAAGGCATGTGTATTCTGGAATACACATGTCCTCTTCTAAAAAAGTATTGTGTATTCCACAATACACATTGCTTCCTTCAGAGATGCAATGTGTATTCCGGAATACACAATGCATTTTGTTTCGAGGTAGCATCACCGCTAACCGGTTGTATTCCGTATACGTTTAGCTTGACTTTTATTTGTTTTTCTTCTACTTTGACTTGTTCCTCACTTTTTAACTCATTCTTTCCTTAACGTCTTGCAGCCAAAAGAACGTCATAACATGTCAAACATGTTTGATGGAGCAGCTAAACGTAGAGACATGGGAAAGGTGCAAGGAACTCTACCCAATAGCCACTTCTGACGAGCGCATTGTGCAATATGCACCAAATTTTGAGGGCTGGGTAAGTACTCTCAACATTCCTCGTCTTTGCACACACGATCTCCTTACAGTTGTTGTTTTTGTTTTTCCTCAGAGCAAAAAGAAAAACAAAGACCTTCCCGAGGGATTTATGCATTTGGTTAGAAATAAAGACGGGAAGAGAGGTCGTTAGTCGAAGAAGAACCGTTGAGCCGTAACCATCCGACTACTACGAGATTTTGCATGTTTGATCAAAACAATTTATATTCAATCATTCACGGTGATTGCACGAACCTTGTCGGAACGGTTAAGCCACAGGACTTCACTTTAATTATTGCTGATCTTCCCTACGGGTTTAAGCTTAAAGACAGCAGATACGACGACCAGCCCTTCAAATTTTTAGAATTTAATGCTTTTATTGATGGAATCAAGCAGATCACAACGGCTAAACATTGGCGTTTAGTTACTTTCCATTCGAGCATGCAGTCTGGCTTGGTAGAATCAGCTTTCAAAAACCACTTTGGTTCTCCAGTTCAGGCAGGATATGAAAACCTTTGTTCTGTAAAGTCTTATTCCAGAATACAGTTACTTTTCTCTTTGATTACGTAGTGTATTCCGGAATAGTATTTCCTGTTTCTGGTTTTCGAAGTGTTTTCTTGTTTTTGCTAACATCACTTTAAATGTTTCACTAGGTACAAAACGAACATCAACTACCATGGTGGAGGTCCAAGGTTGCTTAGCAAAGTAGAGTACCTTCATGTAGCTTATTGGAGTTTTGATGGGAAGAGGACCATGGAACACTTCAACACCGCCACACAAAACTTTTCAAACGCCCTTGAGTTTTTAGCGCCTTACGTAAATTGCAGGACCCAACACAAGGCAGGATTGTGAATCACTACCGAAAATCACAAAAAGCTCATCAACCATCTCCCGGACATGTTCTCGGCCCGTGAGATTGGGTGCTTGATGCTTTCTCTGGTTCTCGTACTACTATCGCATGTGCACTTAAGAAGGGCCGCGAACTGTAGCCGTACTGGCTGCCTTACCTACTTTACCGCATCTAACATCAAGAGCTAGGGGCCAAGTCTTCATCCGATTATGCTAAACTAACGCCCTCGAGATACAAACCTCCATTCTCCAAAATTCACTAGACGATGAGGCAACCTTTGCAGAGCTTAAAGAAGTAGCTTTAGCTACCATTCCAGAGGACAAGGAGGATACAAAACTTAAGTCTCCAGCAAAGGAGCAGCCGGCACAGAAGGACGAGACGACAGAGAGCAGCCAAAAAAATGATGAGGACTATGATGTAGATCTTTGACTACTGCATATTAAAATTATCATTATTTATTACAATGAATCTTCTATATTGATGTACGAAAATTTATTAAAAACATATTACTTTTTTTTCCTCTCCATTTTGGTGCTTGTTTTTTTTTTCATGCTTTCAGTCTCTTCAAGTCTCTGCCTAAATTTCGCTATTTGTATGATTTCTGTTTCATAAGTACAAAGTTATAATGGCCCAAAATTACACGAAAAAAAATGCGAACCTCTAGAAATTCTCAACAACTTTCAAAAAAGGCTTATTTTAGAAACATGGTGTTTTTTAAAAGAGAATCTTTGAAACGGGAGTGATGCAACACTCCCGTTTAATTTGCAATCGTGTTGTACGTTCAAGACTTCATCAAGTGTTTCTGCTGAATAGTTGGTGTAATCCAGCAACACTAAAACATGAGCTTCGTTTCGCTTTAAGCCACTTATGATACGATTCATAAAGTATTGTCTCAGTTGTTGTGTCTCCATGCATCCGCCTGCCGAGCACTTTTTAATGGTGAAGCATGGATCATTTCCTCGCTTTAGTTGGATGAACATATCCGCTTCCTCAAGCTCGGGAGAGCCGAGAACTCATCCTCGAATCATACACCACCCCCGAGACCCCCGCTTACCGCACCAGCTCTGTTAAGTCTCCCACCGCATCGTGTAAACAACATCATCTATGTAAAACAACATCTACTACAAAGAAAGGCAACCGCCTATCAACGCCTTTGGCTTCTAATTCTTTAAGCCCATCGAGAATTAACCTATGTTTTAAGCCTAGAATACCTCGAAATTCATGGGTCCTCCGCTCCTCTAATATCCGCCTCTGTTCCTCGGTTTATTTGCTCCAAGATAGGTCCTACCGTGATCGACCGCATTTGAACCGGGTGAAATTGTTTGTGCTCGTGTTCTCCTTCGCTTTCTTCCGCCATAGCCGGATTGTGATAAGCCAATGTCCGCATGCAAAACTAGATTTATGGTTTTCCCCAATGCTTCCCTCGCGACCGAAGCTTTTGAATGATTGACCTTGCATTTGATGTGACAGATTTTCCAATGATTCTCATTCCCATTCTCATCCCATCCTTAATGTAATTTTTCCAGGTGTCACTTTCACCTGCCAATTAAACAAGGAGATTTTTATTAAACATAGCATATATTACGTACATTCATCTTACACCTCGTTATTCACCACACTAGGCACCACATAGAATATATTACAAAGATTTATTTTACACCATATTTTTAACCACACTAGGCACCACACTAGGCACCACACTTTCGCACCACACTAGACACCACACCATGTTATTCACCACACTAGGGACCACATAGCATATATTACAAAGATTTATTTTACACCATGTTATTCACCACACTAGGCACCACAAAGCGTATATTTAGAGCATTTATTTTACACCATTTTTTTCACCACACTAGGCACCACATAGCATACATTACAAAGATGTATTTTACACCATGTTATTCACCACACTAGGCACCACAAAGCATATATTGACAAAGATTTATTTCACACCACGTGCCTCACCACACTAGGCAAGACATATCATATATCACAAAGATTAATAGGCACCACACACCACAAGCAATCACTAACCACAAAGAACCACATATCACATCACTAACCACATACCACATTAACAATAAAAAATGTGGTGAAGATGAAGAAATGAAATAACCTGTGATTCTTCCGGATAGTGAGTGGCATGATCCTCTCTTACATTTCGCTCCAATCTTCCTCAACTTAACATCCTTTGCATTTGGAGACCCTACTTTTTCGGTCCAAAATTGCTGCACAAGTTCTATGACCTGCTCTTCTAACTCTTTTTGTACAAAACCCATTTCCCCCCTTTGCAATCTATCTCTTCCCTCTTCAATTTTGCTTTGGTAAGATTCCTAGGATGAACACCCAAATAGCTTTACCAAAACCCCGAAAGCATCGACAGATTAGCACTTTCGGTATTAATGCTTCCTCTTACGGCCATAGCAAGGCAACTACTCTTGGTGCTAAACCGGTCATTGATGTTAGACTTCTTCACAAGTTGAATGGAAGCCCCGAGGAGGTTGCTGACCACAATGCTCTTGGCTTGCAAATCTTTCAGACTCTTCGCCAAGTACTGTTTGTCCATTGTGTCATCCCAAAAATAATCTAGTAAAACCTCTTTTCTTATCGGGCCGTTTAGACAAGCCTTTAGTGGTGCTATGAAATGAAGATAACAATTTTAATACCATCCGACGCCGGTAGAGGCCGCTCGTGGATCCTCCCTCTTTTGTTGCAATTTTTGCTAATTCTTCTTTAGCTTCCCTTTGTCTTTTCCTTTGGCGTCTTTTATGATCCCGTTCTTGTTCTGGAGTTCTCTTTCTCTTACCTGTGGCAGATTTGCTTCCAAATTAAATTATTGAAGGTATGAACCAGATTGATCCACAACCGGATTAAGCGCCATAGCCGTGTGCTTCAGGAAAGGCGCGGGTGGGTCGTGGGTATAGAAATCGGTTCGGTGGAGATTGGAATGGGACGGGTGGCGTAGGAAATTGGAATGGGACGGGTGGCGTAGGAATCGGGTTGTTGCAGTTCAGGAAATGATTGAATCC
Organism: Isoetes taiwanensis; assembly: GCA_021234155.1. Classification (NCBI taxonomy): domain Eukaryota; kingdom Viridiplantae; phylum Streptophyta; class Lycopodiopsida; order Isoetales; family Isoetaceae; genus Isoetes; species Isoetes taiwanensis. The sequence continues at coordinate 6,186,055 of JAJEKV010000007.1, forward strand.
GTGCAATACATCACTAGGCGCCAAACAAACATTTAAAATCGCACCACAAATTTGATATCTCCCACCACATTTTTAGGAGGACAGGGGGGACACCCAGGGTGTTCCACTACAACATGCTTTCACCCTTCTCTTTGCCTTCTCTTCTTTCCTCTTGGCTTTTTCTTCTTTCTTCCGCCTCTTTTCCAAATTCCGGTAGTACCTAGGTCGCCGCTCCATGTCGGCCTTCAATTTCTCCTCTGCATCTTTGAGTTTCTGTTCGGCGGCGAGGACTTGGGCGCTGGGCTTATCATCTTTGCTTACCTTACGAGCGGTCTGTTTCGTTCTAGCCATTGTGTGACAGTGTTCGATTTGGAGCAGGGCACCAGAAGATCGCCTATCGGAACGAGCTCGCAGAATCACGTGGGAAACCCTAAAAATGAGGCCTACGTCCAGTAATTTATAGGGTTTAATTTTTAGGGTTTGGTCAAATTGGTCATTTTGTTGGTTTGCTGGCGAAATTCTCCCCACCTTAAATCAAAGTGGAGTCTTCTTCAACCATCTTCCTTCAAACCCCTCCAAGAGTGCGCGAGAAGGGTGTTAGGTTCGGACTTAACTGTGCCCTGGCGCACCCTTAGAGGTGTTGCCCATTTTCTGTCGTAAACCTTCCAATTTACACATACTAACATGCGTTTCCCGCTAATTTAAGCATTCTAAATAAGATTCTACCATTTGTTTTACACGTTGAGTAAGTTTGGAGCAAATTCCGAAGTCGCTTTTAGGGGACCCCTCCAAGAGTGCGCGAGGAGGGTGTTAGGTCATGACCTAACTATGCTCTGGCGCACCCTTAAAGGTGTTGCTCCAAATGTAATTTTTACTTACTACTTTTCTGTGTGTTAGCATACAAAGTTAGCTAATTCGAGCTTTTTAAATGGGATTTCATCTTTTCCCTTACAATTTAGGGCTCCTAAGGCCGAATTCTAGGGTTTATCTGGGGTGACCCCTCTAAGTGTGCGCGGGAGACCAATTAGGTCTGGACCTAACATGCTCCTGGCGCATCCTTGGAGGTGTCGGTCGAAAGAAGCGACTAAAATTTATTAGGCTTTCCTAGGTGACTTTTCTTCTATCTATTTCATCTTAAATATGTTCTCTAATTATCCTAATTCTAGATAATTACTACTCTACCCCGGGAAAGAAAACAATTTTCCTACTACTCGAGGTTCGTGCCTGGGCTTTTATCTCCAAGACTGAATGTCTAGATTAGTTAATTCCTATAGGATTACGGTCAGTGCTCGATCTTGGTCTGCCAAGATCAAAGCTCTGATACCATTGTGACGGCCCCAGCTCCTATACGATGCCCCGATCGCGCCAAACCGGAGATCATCCTCAAACCAAAGATCGCTCGCCACGACATGAGGCCGTCCACCTAACATTGGGCTCTTGCTAGTGGCCAAAAACCCGACGGGGAAGAATGGACGTGTCATTCATCCCGTCTCCCTCGGGATCGATCTAGCTGCGGAAGCATAAACACACATGAGCACATGACATCAATCAACAATAACATACCCACCTCGAAGGGTGGTCCACCATATCACAGTAGCTGCAACAACACATCAGTACATCAACATAACATGGGGAAATCCTACCCGTGGCTCGGACTCTTGGGAAAACTGACGGCTTGGGTCTCCTGGATAACAATGCACATGCAATTCATGGCAAATGGATTTGGCTGGCATAGGAACATGGTCGTTGGGTAGTCCACTCCATCCGTCCCTCCTGTGCATACTTTGCAGATAGGCTGAAAAGTATTGAAGCCTGACCGTAGCCTGCCGGGTTCATAGCCAAAGGGGCTACTACTGGGTTGCATCTCCCCAGCTCCCGATGAGGCAGAGGAGATCACTCTCCTCCGAAGGTTCATGCCAATCACAGCGAAGCTAGAGAGCCACTTTCCAGATATGACTTGAACCCCTAGAAGATGACGCATCACCCAAGAGGTGTCGAGCCCATACCCCCCGCCCCTCACGCCAGCGCCCGGGTATTAGGCCTAGCCCACAATGTTCCCGTGCCGTCGCTTCGCACTGAGGGATCAATCTGTGGATCGTGATCAAGCCCTCCCTTGTCGGCCCGGTCTAGCTCCGCCACCCACCAAAGGGGGGCTCTTATGCACGTAGCCGCATTAATTGGGAATTAATGGGCTAAAACTAGGATCATACAACTACTTGGGCTCTGGGTCTCTACCCCCCTTCCCAATACACAAGAGTGGCGCATAGAATGATAAGACATCATCACAATAGAACTGAAAATAATAGAATACACCTATTCTAATCTACCTAATCATACATGGTTAGGTTCCTTTGTTAGTGTCTATCATTCTTAGGCTGTAGGGGTCTCCTATAGCTAAGAATGAATACGAATCCTATCGAATGAGAGCAGAAAACTCGGATCTAACTATCGGATCAACCACCTACCTGCTTCTTGGCTGGCTCCCACTCCTCTGAAGGCGTCCATGCTGCTGGATCTCGAGATTGCTGGCTTGGATCAAGCTGCAACTTAGGAATTCCGGTTCCTCTGCTACTGTTCAGGCGAAAAGGCGTCCAATGCTGCTCCAATCCGACTTATAGGGGCTGGAAACCGAAAGGGTTTCCCTTTTAGGGTTTATGTCCCTTTATCCCCACGATTTTAGGGCTGGGCCCTTTTGGTCAATGCTCTATTGCCACATGGCAAAAGGTATTATATTCACATGTGGTCTTAACATGTGCAATATAATGGTTCACGGGGTCGCACCCTAGGGTACTTCCCCTTTATGGTCGCTGTGTACATGTCGTCTGAGTCGACATGTACTAGTGACGTGTCAGTATAATATACGTATTCATACCGTATATTATTCTGGAACGTCACAATAGTTAAGGATAAGGGAGGCAGATGGACAGTAATTAAGTGGAAAGCAATTAAGTGGAAGTAGGGTGGGGATGAATACATCATTGTGTATGCGTCAAATTGTAGGTTGTGATTGATTGGAAGCATGGAAGTACACATTCCATGGAAGTACACATTCCATTCTGTCATACACAATTGCATCTGGAATCACACTTACAAACTTCATAACATCTACGTATTCTACGCTCGACATTGCTAGGCACACATTTCTAGTATTGGTTATTACTCTGTCATTTGTTCCCTTTATTGCATAGGGAAATGGAGATAGTGTTTCGTACAATATTGTTTGAGACAAATGAGTCTATCTAGAAAAATGTTTAAAAAAAGTTTTGTGAATAGTGATGTGCAGAAAAGTGGTTTGAGTTTCTTTTTTCTATTTCTCATGTTCCTTCATTGCCTTGGACATCACACATACCGTAAGTATTATTTCTTATAAACCAAGTTAATAACTATCTTCTTACTACCACACCAAGTTAATCACTCTACCTTAAAGCAACCTTCACCATTGGACTAATATTAAAAATACCACAATCATGCTCAAGCAAACTTTTAGTTAGAACAATTAATTAATGTTGGACGGAAAAATGTATTACAATCAACATAGTTAAAGTAGAAAGCACACGAAGGCAACCCTGTGCCTATAGCACCTTATTTTTGTAAGCAAGATATATTAGTTTTTTATTAATAAGAAGACAAGCTAAATGCAATTGCGGAAGCAATTGGAGTATAATCTAAGACATGAGACGAATCACAACCAAGAGTGGTGTAAATTCGTTAAATTAGGAAACAACAAAATGATGGTAATACTTCCCTTTATTCCTTAAGAGTTCAATACGTAAGCGGCAGAAGAATCTAATCATCCTTCTCAAAAAATCCAAAATCAGCAAGGATCTTGTCAATATCCTTATTCATCACCTTAGATAACGTTTTACTCTTCTCAGAATGGGCCTTCTTATCCCTAACACTAGTATGCTTCTTTGTATGAGTTGATTTTTGCAAGCTAAGGACGTCAGATTTCTTGGCACCCATTAGTTCTCTCAGATTTGAGACCTTGGCTGCAAAATCTGAGACGGTGTAGCTGTAAGGGGAGACTTGGTCTTGTTTCTTTTCCAGCATGAGGGTCTGGATGACCGCGTCTTCGCCAGAGAAGGTGGCAAGAAGCTCAGCGACGTGCTGGTACATAAAATTGATTAGAAGCCAAAATACGACACTGATACTGAAGAAAAAAGAGATGCTAGTAAAGTCTAGATTTGGCTTACAGATTTTGCGGCAGATCCTTGGAGCTGAGGAAGAGCACTGGAGCAGACGATGGAAGCTAATGCTGGGCCAGTAGCAAAGGCAGCAAGGAGGAAATTGGTAGAGTTGGCGTAAGGGTCAAACTGGGGGTCCAATTTGCGGTCAAGCGCGGTGTACATAACTCGGTTAAAGACGGATTTGCCGATGTTAATCTTAGGCCGGGGGGCAGCCTCGGAACCAAGGAGCTCCAATGTCGAGCTGGAAAAAGGCGAGGTAAGAAAATCGAAAATCAAAATCCAAAAAATAAAATATAAAAACAAAATTAAAGATACCATACCTGATATAAGACAAAGACTGAAGACCAAATTCAGCAACGAGCTGAGAGACGAAGGGGCGGTCAGAGAAGCGAGAGGAAGAAGAGATTTTGTTGGGATGGAGGTTAGAGTTGAAGTGGTCGAGGCGGCGGTGGAAGGCGGAGAAGAGGTAGAAGTCGGCGAGGAGGTATTGGAGCTTAAGGATTTTGTTGAGGAGGAGGAGGTCGTTTTCGAGGGAATGGGGGCCGGAGTAGGGGGCAGTAACCACCACCAGCGGAGGGGGCAGGCGCAGGCGTGGGGGCGGCCATGGGAGGGTAGTAGTAGCCGGGCATGGGAGGGGGGGGCGTGTAGGGGGGAGGGGGTGGGGACGCGTAGTACATACCGGGCGGAGGAGAGGCGTACATGGAGGTAGGAGGCGGAGGGGGAGAAGCATACATAGCTCCGGGAGAAGGAGGAGGATTATAACCTCCAGCTGGAGCCCCAGCCGGTCCTCCTCCCACCGCCGGCCTCCCAGCCGGTCCTCCTGCTGGCGCGTACGCAAACAACGGTGACCCTATTCCCCTCACCACCGCCGGTGGCATTGCTGCCCCTGCCGGTGCTTGCACCCCTGCCGGTGCCTGCGCACCCGGGACCCCCCCTCCGTATCCCGGTCCCTGCCCCATCACCACCCCCGCACTCAGCCATACCCATACCCACCATATCGCCCCCCCTCCTCCTCCTCTCTTCGCAGCATTTCGCTCCATCTTGCTTCGTCTATTGAATGCTTGGTTCGTTTGCCCCGCCCCATTTATATACCTCCGTTTACGTGAGTTGCATGCCCTCTGCAATATGCATGTGGATCCGATATATCTTCTGGTTGCTTCGAGTATTTCTTGCCACCTCTGTTACTCTTCTCTATCCTTCTGCTCTTGTTCACATCCCCTTTGGTTTTGATGACTTGTCTCACACGTGGCTTCTTCTATATCCATTCTAACTACACATCCTCGTTTTGGTAAACACAAGATTCTTTAAAGCAAGAAATATTATATGTTTTTGTCATAGATGTTTCAGGTAATTAAAGATAAATTTTTATTGGTTCCTATAGAACATGCCAGAGATCTATCATATGTGAGATTTCAGACCGGAAACAGGCATCATTTAGTAAGTACAGGTAATGTGAGATTTCAGATCGGAAAGAGGCATCATTTAAGGTAATGTGTCACATAGATTAGTCTTTTATTCTGCAAAATTACAATTTCTTCAGAAGCAGAAAGCATTCTAGGACACGACAGGCTGCCTCTTTTTTTTCAGGGAGGTGATTCTAACTGCTTGTAAAGGCAACTAAGGGAGGGTGCCCTACTTTGGCTCACATATGAGCAAATCAGCAATTGTACATCCTTCCTTAGCTCCAAATTCTCTGAAATTACACCATTAAAAAGCTGAAGTGTCATATTACAACTCCATAAAAAAAAAAAAAAAAAAGAAAAAAACTTTGGAGAAGGATCATTTTATACCTCAAAGTAGGCAGCTGAGTGACCCCTAATGGCACAGGGGGTTCCCTTATGGCTCAATGGACCGTGGCACTGCTTTATCTCCTTACTGGCACACCCTAATGGCACACCTGCAAGCATAATTTGGCATCAATTAAAACCTCAAGTGCTCAAGACAGAAATTAAATGGCTCACCTTTTACATATTAGTGGCACAGACCGTCAACCTATTGTGAACAAATGTGGACGTTTATGGTATGCACAAATGCCTAATTTACAAGGAGGGGCAGAGGGAATTGAACCCTCTATCCAAATTGGAATTGGCTGGACCACCAACCCCTGCTGCAGCACCCCATTAACACAAAATTAGCAACGATTTGGGCTGAAATGATAGTGGTAGCTCTTGCTGCCACCATCACTTCAGCCCATGGAAAAAAATTACAAAAACTGGAACTTACTCGTACACATCGAATGCATCAAACTCAGGTCATCTACTAATTCACATCCACTACAAGACAACAATAGATGTTTAAATAGAAATTTGTAGACAATTACAATTACATTTAGAGAAGATTCATACATTTTTTTCAACTTTCCCAATTAACATCTTGCAAAGTGGAGCAAGGTCAAGGCAATCTGCATTGCCATATCAGATCTGTCAATTACTTGCCTTAAATACAAAATAGGCATTAAACAATGAAAAAAGATGTTAGCTTACAATCCTAGATTTTTCAAGTGCTCGTGTGCTTCTGCCCTATAGACATCATCAAGACACTTTGTCTTCTTCAATTGTGGCTCAGATTCTGAGCAACTTGAATCTGGTTCCAAGCCAACGCCATGACAGACCTGCATGTCAATTGTTCTTCCATGAAATCCATCAGGCTCAGTCCAATAGTCTTCAGCCCTTTCTTTCCAAATGTCTTTTGATTCAATGCCCTTCTTGCCAACAGTCATTAACTTATGTGCACGCCTCTTATCCCAAGAGCACTCATGTGTCTCTTCTATGCTACAAGGAAGGCATGTATCATCATCATCAGAATAAGGATGTTGGCTGTCTTCCAAGTGACATCCACCCAAGAATACATGATCAGGTAGCTCCAAATCATGTGCATCCTCAAAGACATCAACATGTTCATCATGCACAATTTTTTCAGCATATTCCACATGTTCTTCATGATCCACATGTTTGGCAATATGTGCATTGCATGCACTAGATATTGCTGCCACATTGTTGGCAGATTTATCCAAACAATTGTTCCTTCCTTTGAGTTTGTCAACCCTAGCCTTGGCCTTCATTCTGGCCAGCAATTGTGCATTACTTAATTCTCTTGCTTCACCAAACAACTCAATGACATTATACTTACATTTCCCTGTCCCACCTCCTTGGAATAATGAAGCTTGAATCTGTGCACTAGTTTTTTCATATTCAATATCAGCTGTCTTTTGAGCAGTCTTGGCAGCTGCCCTGTGAAGTGCATCTAACTCCTTTGCCCTCTTCCTATCTGCAATCATTTTCTTTCTCTCTTCTATTTTTTCTTGTCTTGCTTTAGCAGCCTCTTTGTTCAATCTGTCCTGCTCTATTCTAGCAGCCAACATCTGATCTGAAGTGACAAACAACCTACCTTGAAGGGCATCCGGCAACTTGGATCTCTTAGCTTTTGGTAGCCCACCAGCAGCAACATTTTGCACACAATTTTGAACACCTGCAACAACATTTTGCACTTGTGCAGGGGCAGCATTAGAAACAAGCATGGTTCTGACCTGTTCTTCAAAAAGGGTAGCATTTGGAACATCCACAACATGCTCTTGAGGAGGCATATGCGCAATTTCTGCTACAGCAACCATGCCATCATGAACCATCATATTTTCAGCCAAGTTTTGCAGAATTTGAGCAGTAGCATCATCATTGTTACCAAGATCTTCTAACTCATCTTCAGAGTCAGCCACAACTACATTATCAGCATAAGGGTCAGGAAGTACAGCCTTGTCATTGAAGGGCCATATTCCTGTTTTTGCTAAACCTGCAACAATGTTAGGCCCTGTCAAAGATTCCACAATTGCACTAGATACCAGGGCAGCTAAATCCTCTTTTGATGGCTCACCAACCTTACCTTTATGCATGTATCTACCTCTCAACTTCTTGAATGTTGTTTTGAACGGGCTGAAGCATGCCACATCAAGTGGTTGCAGCCTATGGCTTGTATGTGGAGGAAGAAGCAAAATATGCAAGCCTATTTGCCTCGCATGCTGAATTGCACTCAAAGTAACATGAGAACCATGGCCATCACATACAAGCAGGTGTGGTCGATCAACACTAATACCACCAGGAACATTAATCTTGAAGTGCTCTAGCCAAGTATCAAACAAGGCATTTGTTATCCAGGCTTTCTTTTGGAATGACATTGCTGCACTAGGCTCACATCCAGCCATCAAATCTCTATCTTTAAGTTTTGTTCCCTTAAATACATACAAACCAGGCATCCTAAAACCAGATGCACTCACACAACTTAAAACAGTTAGCCATTCTCTATTTTTGGAAATGGTCAAATTGGCATTTCTAATCCCTTTCCTTGTCAATATCCTCATTCCAGACCTATGGCCAGCCTGAATTCCATCCAAATGGTAGATGCATCAAAATGGAAGTCATTGTACAAGGCTTTGAGAGTGGAATAAAACTCTTCTAGCTTAGTAGAATTCATAGCCTTTACTCTTTGCACTTCCACACACTCAACAGACCTTAAAGCAAGTTCAGGGTGTCCACTTTTGAAACCTCTCCACCACTTCTTACCTGGTAGGCCATCTTTAAAACTAGTTTCTCTATGAATACACGTCACCAACTCGTTCTCTTAACAGATCCAAAGTTACACCTCTACCTTCAAGAGCCATGTGCATACACCAACTCACAAGGATTTCCTCTTCTTCCTTTGTCAATCCCTTTGGTTTTGCCCCAAATTCCTCTTCAGTCTGGCCATTCAACCACCTTCTGGTCAGAGGTATGCCATAATGTAAAGAAGCCTTTCTAATGCTAAGAATACCATCATCTACAGCATCTATGGCCTGATTTAGTTGGTCCATGGTCCATGATCCTCTGCCTCCCAAAGAAGTATTTTCTGGATGGGTATGGATAATGGGGCCTTTGGGCTTAGATCTGGCTCTTGGAAGAGGAGGAGAAGGGGCTGATGGTGCAGCAGAGCAGATGGTTCTCCCTCTTAATTGCATTGTATATAACAAATAAGAGTAGCAAGCAAAGATGTAATCACCTAACAGATTCAACTAAGAGAAGAAATGCCGAATACTAGAGAAGAAATAACAGTGATTGATCTCACCTTAATATTACCTTAAATATCTTGCAGATTGAAAAGGTGGGAATGAAAATTAAAGAAAACTAGTAATTTGGATGGCCAGATTCATATCCAGCTGGTGATCCCCTCCAAGGCACTAAAAAGAATGGATAATATCCAGACAGGTATGCAATCTGCACGAAAATGCAATGGAGGGAACATTAGAATCATCAAAAAAATGGAGGGAATAAAGGTTGTGAGTTGTTACCTTGGCGCCATGGGAGCTGCAGTTGTTTAACTGAAACCATATCAGAAGCTATTTCTTCTGGTCTATGAGATATTGGCGCCATAAAAAGTGCCTAAATCTAAAGTCTAGAGGTAGATGCATGCATGCATCAAGCATGCAAAAGTGAGAAAGAAAATTCGGACACAAAATCTCCACATGATTGCCGAATCTGTGGGTTAACATCTGCACCAGCTGGGTCCTGCCTTGAACCATTGGAATGGCCGTGCAAATCGTTGGAGTGCTTTTGGAGATCATTGGAGTGCCTTTGCAGATCGTGGAGGGCATACGGCGCACCAGCAGATAAACAGAACTGAGCTACAAAGGAACAAACCCTAAACCGTGACGTGAACCAAAAAGTCCAACATGGCTGCCACGTGAGCCATTGAGGTTCCCCCCTGATGTTTTGTTATGGCCCCTGCGCCGAAGTAGGGCGCCCTCCCTTAACTCAGTAATCACTTAAGCATTTCATAACTTGGTTTCTCAGGATTCATTGTTACTGCATTTGATAAGAAAGAATTTGAAAGAACTTTGCATTCAGCATCAAATCAAATGGTCGGGGAACCCCCCCGTTAAATCTAGGTAAGCCTCGTGAGCAAAATTTGGGCAAAATGATGACGTGATGGTTTCGACCGATTGCTATGCATTGCTGAAAATAAGGTTGAATCACCACCGTTGGAAATTCTGCGGGATGGGATCCAACAGTTATAATCACACCATGTCAGCACATTATACCTAACTTTATTTTCAGCCTCTATCCGTGATTGGCTTTATTGCAATACTACAATATGGCATAATGATTTTCTTATTGTATACTTGGATCTCACTTGCAGAACAACAATATACGAAATTTTAGTGACCTTGAAATTATGGGGTAAATCACCTTGATTTTTTAAGGTGAAATTTCAAGGTGATTGTCTGTTGTTTTCAACATATCTCCATAAATTTCAACAGATAAGTTTCAACAGTTTAAATTTCAACACAGCTTCCAATTTCATATCATAACTGATCAAAGTTTCATATCAGTGATCAAAGTTTCATTACAACACAGCTTCCAATTTCATATCAATGATGAAAGTTACAGTTTCATAACTGATCAAAGTTTCATATCAGTGATCAAAGCTTCACAGTTTTATATCAGTGATCAAACTTTCACATCTTCAAATACAAAGTTCCAGTGATCAAAGTTCGAACAGAGTTGCATCACAAAATTACGAACTGTGCAGCTTCTTCAAGACATCACTAACAGTTGCAGGACTTTCACAAGTCACGAAGATACAACCAGAAAAACTAGCTCCAACAAAATTCTGACCACCTGTCACAAGGCCCCCCAAAAAAGATTACTACCAGTTTTATGGGTTACTTTTTGTATTAAACCACTAAAATAAACTAATGTTACTAAGTGGGTTAATGTGTTGAATAACCACAGGGAGTTAAATAGTGTGGTTTGTATTGAAGGTTTTTCAGCGTGGTATATTCATATCGTAAATATCTAGAGTTTTTTAGTGTGGCTTGTTGCTATAGTTTCCCGCTATGGTTCTTTCCTGGTTTGGTGCCGTGTGACATGTGAACCAATTAATAGTATATGTTATAAATCACTACCGGCTTTAGCCTTAAAGAATTGTGCAATTCATAGTGGTATCCTAATCAAGTTCATTAATGTCTTGTTACATGACCATTATGGTCGCATAGAAAAAAGGCTTCGAGTTTCTCATTATAAGGTTTAACAATTTATCCATCATATTAGTGGTGATTTGTATTTTCGTAGTACATTGTGCTGGAAAAAAACTAATCATATTTTGGATTAAACAATTGATGTTAGTTTAGTAAAGAAATTAAGACATTTCATTTGTAAACCAATAGTAGCTTTAGCTTTAAGAAGTTTGCAATTTATGGTGGTTTCCCAGTAAAACCATTGTTGTTCCACTGTATAAATGGTTCAAGTTTATTACCAAAATAGCGAACAAGCTTTCCATCAAAACGGATGTGGCTTTGTGTCTTTAAACATATTTTACGTTAGAAGCAAACCAGTGTCTTACACTATATGATCTAGTGGTGGCTTCATATCTTCAAAGTACTTTGTGTTAGAGACAAACCAAATATATTTTGGATAAAGAATTGTTTTTAGTTTAGTGAAGAAATTAAGACATCTCATTTGTAAACCAGTAATAGCTTTAGCTTTATAGAATTTGAAGTGCATGGTGGTTGTCATGAAACCATTGTTGTTCTATGGATTTTATAGTTCAAGTTTATTACCAAAATGGAGAACAATTTTTCCATCAAAATAGTTGATGATTCGTGACTTTAACCATATCTTGTGTTTGAAGCAACCCAATATGTTATATCAGCAATCTCTATATGGAATTTGCAACTAACTAACCCAAGCTTATGCATGTACTCCATTATTGGTGTGGTTGTAGAAGTTATGAATCATACATGAATACAACGATAAAGATATATAGACACTCAAAATATACAAACCATTGCCATTTTGAGTAAAACCAAAAGTTTCAAATCAATATATTATTTTGTATCTGTTTACATAACTAATTAGCATATGTTTGTGGCTATGACCTACCATTGTCCTAAGTATAAAACATTACAGTTGGTTATTGCAAAAATATGTAATTTGTGATATTGAAAATGCATAGGTATCTTGTGAAACGTAATGAATTTCCATTTCTATTAAACATCATTGCACCTTTTTGTGTAAAAAATGCAATTTGTGATTCTATACAAAAATATGCAACTTTGGAGCTCAAGAAGCCTCTCCTTCATGTACTCCCCAGGTTGTGCTTCACATTAGAATGTTGCGCAGAAAGGCCCCAGCTTCTGTACAAAAATCTCAGGTACAGGATTAGCATGTTGTTATCCTTGCGGGAATTTCACTGCTGTCATCAATCTTCGAAACAAAGGAGATGATCAAGATGGTCTTTATTGTACAAGAACCAAATTTGATACATATAAACATCGTACCTCTTGAATCTGGCCATGAATCTAACAACCTTTAGATGTCAGGTAAGTATAAACTTATGATTTTTTATGAAAAAGACATGGAAATTTGCACTCGAGTTCAAAGACTTCTTTCTGGAAATCAAGAATATGGATGAGTTGAGTAGCCCGAAGTATTACGAAAATGAATAGAACTGCTTATCCACCTTACCAGGCCATTCTTCCAGGCGATTACCTCCAGAAACGATTAGTGTTCCCTTTTCACAACATTTAGATTACGCTTAGAACCCAAGCGACAAGCAGAGCCTGCACATTTCAATCCAAGTCCCAGCTATGGCTATGAGTCATGTAACGGAGACGCCTTCCAAATCTTTTAAGCTTGCAAAATAATGGATAGGATTCAAATGCAGCCCATTCATCTGCCCTCGATATGTCACAGCTGGAGCTGGAGTCGCAGCCAGAGAGATGGAGCTAGAGTTTCCCCAAAGCATCTGAGCCAGAGAAGCATGGCCTCTGGTTCAAACATGAGCACTTTTAGAAGAGAGGCAGAAAAGCAGGGTTTCCACAGAACCGGAGATCGGAAGAGAGGGAGACCTAGAAGAGGCAGGAAAAACACAATTCGGGGATCAGATCAAATCTGGGATCTTAATTTGGGCCATTGATTTAGGACCAATAGAACGGTAAGACTTGGATCACAATCTCAGCCGCTCATATCAACCGTTGAATGTGATACATATATCATGCTTTTTTTTTTAAATTTCACACACTTTGACAACGCTCTATAGTTAAAATCATACCGTATGTATTAGCCATCGTCATGTCATCCCATGCCCTCCATCTTATGATGCCCTTTTTTTCATGGAGCATTATATTTCATATAGGTCAAAATTAAAGTCAAATTCTACATGTTCTATTTCAGGCAATATCCTCCGCAGTTTGCAGAGCGGCGCCACTGCTCCCCTGTTTGCCTTGTTCATTTCGGCTGATTGCATGTTTGATCTGAAGCTAGCTATGGAGTTGTGCAAAGTGGACACAACCGGGGTTTGCATTACGATGTGTCTTCAAGCATAGGGGAGCTACGCAGGGGATTCAGCATCTCAAGGGAGCTATGACAACCATCGCTGAGGCAGGATTCTTGCTTTTTATTTTATTAGAGCTATGCCGAAAACAAGCAAAATTTTCAAGATCTTGCATTTTTTGCCTGTAGATATGGAATGCAAAATAGCGTGCCTTTGTATTCCATAGCCACAACTATGATCGCAATTTTGCCTAGCATTTATTACGTCTCGTAATTGATCCTGGTCTTTGGCGGTGCCTCTAGCCGCGGCGACACTCGCGGCTCCACTGCTTTGAATGGAATGAAGCCCATTTCGAATGAAACCTTTACAAAAGAATAAGGCAAATGAGAAAATTTGGATGCAGAAAAACAGATCTATGGCATTGGAAAATCCCACCTCACAGCTTGAAAAACAATGGCATTCCAATATGAGGATTTGAATCAGATGCTGCTCGAACTTCTGTTACAACAACAGATACAACTAATGCATGTTGCTAAAACAATAATCCATTTATAAAATGTTGCATTACATGCATAGGAAACTCTAGTGACAGTCCAGATCTTACCCTTTTTTGGATGAAAGAAGAAAATGCCAGAAGATGCTTTCACATATTTGGACGACACTTGCCATTATCGGCAACCCAAAACAAAATCGTGAATTGAATATACGCTTTTGGGATGGCTGGAGCAGAGCAAAAATGTGGAACAGAATAGCGCTCCCCCTTGCGGTCCCTGCCTGCGACGTTGTTATGAATCGGGATCTTCAACTGGTTCTACTTAGCCACTATGAATCCTCCTGCCAATGCCCATTAAGCTTAGGCTAAGTAGCAAGAATTCAAAGACGCAAAGAAAATGCTTATAGAAGCAGGCGCCGTAAGATTCAAATCTATGTGTACCACAGGGAGAGAATGAATGGACAGTTCTAAACCCACTATAACCAAGTCGGTTCTACTCACCCTGAAAAAAATGCACGTTCTGGCGTAACAGATCCGGACCCAGTTCAAGAATACTGAGGCACCAAAATTGTAACTTTAGGGAACAATTTCAGCCTTCAATACGAATTTCGGATTCAAAATTATAGCAGTCAATGCTGCCAACCTGCGTCCCGCAAGAGGAGCTGCAAGCGGGGAGGGAATGCCGCATGCGTCTGCACATGCGGCATTCCAGGCACAGTTCCCAACCCCATCCCATTTTAATAAGAAAAATATACCTACTAGCACAATAACAGGGTTTTTTTGTATTTTTATACGTTTTTGCTATGGTTTTTATATAATTTGGTGGGCCTATTGCACGAGGTGTATTAATCAGTACATCTGGAGTGCACGTTGCATTTTTCATATTTGAATGGCACATTATCAATGATTTTGCAATGCATTGGATTTGTTGTGCTTCACAACTTATTTTTCTAAAATCGAAGCAGCATATGCAAGCATCGAGGCACTTCATTTTAAGGTTCGCGGAGGAAGAGGTATTTGATTCTATTTGGTGGTGGATTGTGGAATCACTCATTCTAACGTACCAGAATGATGCTGGTGTAAACTAATGTGGAAGCAGTCGCTACATATTCTAAACGAGGTGCACCTTGGACTACTGCAGTCGTCGGATCTGTCGATCCTACGGCACAGACCGTATGTTGGAGCCTCTAGGCACCTCCCGTTTTGCTTATCATTTATGATTGGGGATGCCTATGGTTTTGAAATATGAAATACACGTTCGTCTAAGGTTTTGATGGAATATCGAGCCTCTGTATGGCTTCGTCTAAGGTTTTAGAATATGAAATACGAGTGCTCGACCTTGCCAAAATAACTCAAAGTCCTAATAAGATGACTTTGACCAATATAACCAGTGAGCTAACGTGATTATTTTTTATCTTAAATCTTTTTCTTTTTTTATATATATAACTACTCATTCAATTGTTTTAGATATGGTCTATTTCAAGAATTGTTATTTTTACATCCATATCAAATCCCCCCGAAATCCCCTGTAGTGTGCTGCATGTGCCACACATATGGGCTATAATGACTCACACTTAATATGTTGGAATAACATGCTGAAGTCTTTGCCCCTAGGAGATATAATATGGGAACAACTCTACTAGTGGTCCATTGTAGGGGAAAGCTTTCTTGCAATGCTCTATTGAATAATGTCGTGAGGACAGGCACCATTGGAGGCGCAAGCCATTTAAGAAGCTCTGCCTGCATGCCATCCAAATCTGATTCCTTCTCATTAGCTAGATATTATAGGCCCATTATAACATCTCCTTCTATAGTGACCAGTACTAGGTCCATCTGGGGGGTATTGTTGCCCAAACCCGCAGTGGATCATAAAGCAGCTGCAAGTACTGCACCCATTGCTCCGAGGTGATGTTCCCTATAGGTTGTCCAGACTTGCTCAATACCTTTCTCCAGAATGTCCTGGGATGGCGATCCAGGAGATAGAACATCTATTGCTGCTGTTTTATGAGGTATCTGGCTTTCTTGGCCTTGAGGAAGGAGCAGTATTGGCTAATGGCATGTGGACACAAGGTGGGGTCAGTGTCTTGTTGGAGCCAGCGTTTGAACTCCCTACATACGTCATCAAACCACTAGTTGCGGAGCAAGATGTTAGCTCCAAAGGGCCTCTGTGAGCGGCCTCTCCCAAAGCATATGTCAGTGATTGTCAGAAGCAATTAAGTCAACTGGGCAGTCTGCTACTGCAGTGTGGAAAGCTGCAGTATTCCCTTAAGGTCATGCTCGACCATTCATGTATAGGTCTCTGCATGGTCGTAGTCTAGGCATAGCTAGGGCACATGGGATGTTGAGGCCATGGATGCACGGGCAGCCTGCCAATCTACATGCAAGAAAAGGGGCTAGTGCTCTGACTCTACTTCCTCTTTGTGACTGTATGTTCCAATGCCAAAATGAGTAATGAAATGCAGATCCTGTTCCTCTGCCAGTACATAATCCACAACACTGGAGCGTCGTCTGGTTCTTCTATCTACAAGTACAGCGGCTGGAGGACAGCCATTGTGCTAGCCCATTGCAAATTATCAAGTCAAAGATGTTGCATAGCAGCTGCCTGCCATAGCATGTAACATGGTCGTCATCTGATATTTTTGGCCAAGCCACCTCTGTGGGGTTCAGCTGCAAACACATTCTCTGCCAAGGATTCAAAGTTTGAGACCTATGCAGCTATCGTGCGTGCATTAAAGTCTCTAAGCAACATGATCTTGCTCAATTGTGTTGTTGTATGTCATCATATAGATCGGCATAGGTCTTCAATCTATCTACATCCGATGAATGTTATAGAAGTTGCTCTTGGCATGTGGAAAGTAGCATGCTGCCACAAAAATGAGGTTGTCACTGCCATGTTGCACGCGTATCCACAAGTAGCGATTGTGCCTGCTTGTTTTTTTCAGAGAGATTGATTACATCAAGGTCACGCGATAGTAGCAGCCCCCGGCCACCCACCATGTCTACGCTTTCATGTACTAGTTGAACATCGAGAAATGCAAATAGCCTGAGAGGTCTGACAATCTGTGCCCTACACGTTTCCATGTTTCCATGAGCTGAGCTAATGATCATGTGCGCATTTTGTTGAAGTCTTTCAGAGGCTCTTCTCATGACATCCTCATGCCAATGGATCTTATTCCGTTTGATCCTACCACTGGCGTACAACACAGATTCTTTGTGGAATGATCATGTTGATGTCACCTGAACAAAATGTTATATTTTCAAAAAGTTTATGCAACAAGAAGGGCAAGAATTCTGAATGATAATTTGAATAACAAGGAATATCTGTGTTTTCCATGGGATGCAATGAAATCATTGCCAAAATGGTATGCAAGGAGCCTGTAATTGAGAAATTTCAACAACTGAGAAATCAGCATCAAGCACTCCACTCAACCATGGAAGGCAAAGCTAAAAATTGGCTAGTATATTAGCAGTTTATTGTGTAACTTGTGTACTTACCAGCTCTCGAGAATCGCGATTGCAATTGTCCAGAGCAATTATATATTTCATTTTTTTATGCTTTGCTTATCAAAATCGCCATGGTAATCTTCCTAACCTCTTCTATGCTAACATGAATACAATGAAGTGGTGACATCTATTCTCAAAGTTAAAGAGCTGATTTCTTTTCTTTTTTCCCATGCCTTTTGTCCTTCCTTTTTTCCCGCTTTTTTCTTGTGCCCTTTTCCTCCCGTCCCCACCCTCTCCCCTCTTCTATGCTAACATGAATACAATGAAGTGGCGACATCTATTCTCAAAGTTAAAGAGCTAATTTCAATTTCTTTTTTCCCATGCCCTTTTGTCCTTCCGTTTTTCCCGCTTTTTTCTTGTGCCCTTTTTCCTCGTGTCCCCAGCCTTTCCCTCTTCCCCTTTTCTTTGTGCCCTTTTACCTCCTTTTTTATTTTTCCCCTTCCCTTTTCCCATTTCCTCAATTTTTTTTTCTCTCTCTTTTTCTCATGCCCTTTTTCCCTTTCCCTCATACTCTTCTTCCCAATGTGACGATCCTTCGCCCGACACTTGTTGTTACTGTAATACTACAATACTCAAGATCCCACAGGTGCAGAACCTACACGTCGTCCTCAAAGCCCAAATAATATGTTGCGGTCCCCCTAAGCTACGGGTCTCTAGCTCAGGGAAATAGCCTTCACCTAGAAGCAACTCGACGTGGCCAGCGTCGAGTCCGCACTAATGAGCTTCATCAGTGCCCAGTGTTGAGTGCTTAACACTCGTGGCCTCTGTTTCTACTTATTCTCCCCAGAGAGTTGTGGGCAGACCAAGGTGCAATCTAGGCTAGCAACATGATTTGTCAAAAATATCTAATAGCAACGCAATAATGAAAGGTCATAATGGGCTAAAATCCTAAACCAATAACTAAAAACTTAATTTGATCTTGCAACACCAATCTTAGCGAATCTATGGAAATTACAAGAGAATTTTTGGGAATCTAGGGGAATCCAAGACATCTTCATAAAATCTTTAAGATTCTAGGGGAATCCTCAAAGGATGTTAGAGAATCTATATAGAATGTGTGAGAATCTATGGGAATCTTAGGAGAATTTTTGAGAATCTAGGGGAATCTATAAGGGAATCTTCATAAAATCTTTGAGAATCTAGGGGCATCTTGATTGTATCTTGGAAAATCTACGGGAATTTTTATAGGATGTTAGAGAATCGAGGAAAATCTGCGAGAATCTTGGGGAATCTGCGAGAATCTTGAAAGTATAGGGGAATCTCAAAAGAATCCTAGGGAATCTATAGAAATCTCGAGAGAATCTTTGGGAACCTCCATAAAATCTTTAACAATCTATAGGAGAATCTTGATGGAATCTTGGAGAATTTAAAGGAATCTTCGTAGGATCTTAAAGAATCTAGGAGAATTTACACAGAATCTTGAGGAATCTATAAGAATCTTGGGGAAACCTTTGTGGTCCTAAGTGAATCTAAGGGAACATCCATAAAATCCTTGAGATTCTAAGGGAATCTTGATGGAATCTTGGACAATCTAAGGGACTCTACATAGAATCTTGGAGAATCATTAGGAATCTTGATAGAATCTTTGGGGATCTAGAAAACTTTAAGTGGATCTTTATAAAATCTTTCAAACTTCAAGGGAATCTTGATGGAATCTTGGAGAATCTAGGGGAATCTTCATAGAATTTAAAGCAATCTAGGTGTAATCTGTATAGTATCTAGAGGAAGCTTGATATAATCCTTGGGAATATAGGAGAATCTTGATAAAATCTTAAGGAACCTATGGGAATCTCAATAGAATATGTGGGAATCTAGAAGAATCTAAGGAAATGTTTATGGAATCTTAGAGAATCTCGAGGAATCATCAAAGAATCTTGTGCAATATAAGGGAACATTGATGGAATCTCAAAGAATCTTGGGAATCTCTACATTGCCTTAGAGAATATTTATAGAATCTTTATTGGATGGGTTTGGCTTCTAGTCGAATTTGTAAAGTCCCTCATAGTACAATATTTAAAATCTCAAGTTTTAACTTTTGTGATTTTCTTTGGTTATTGTGCTACATATTCTAAACGAGGTGCGCCTTGGACTACGCCCAATCGTTGGATCCCCATTCTATGACCCAGATCGTTTGTTGGGGCCTCTAGGCGCCTCTCATTCTGATTATGGTGACTTATGATTGGGGCACCTATGATTTTAAAATATGAAATACAGGTACGCCTAAGGTTTTGAAATATGAAATACGAAAAATCGAACCTCTACCAAAATGATTCAATATCCTAATAAAAATGCTCCAACCAATACAACTAGTGAGCTAATGTGCTTATTTTTTCTAATGAATCTATGGCTTTTTTTTTTTTTTTTTTTTTAAATAATAACCCATTCAATGGTGATTTATGCATCCATATTCGTAATATCTTGTCTAATAAATTCAGAAATGATAGTAACACTCGGCTGATAGCCATTGAGCAAGGTATTCTTGTGGATGCACAATGTACTGTAATTCGTCGATGTCTCTCTTTTGGTACTCAAATTTATTCTTGAAGGATATTGAACGCAGAAAGGAAAAAAATAATGTAAGTGGTTCAAGAAACAAACAAAACATGAACCCGAAACTCTACAAACCATAAAAATCCTAATTTTGAGGAGAATCATAAACCTTTAAACCTAAAAACATGTGGTTCAAGAATAAATCGTAAACCCTAAGCCCCTATATTCCTAACCCTAACTTTAACCAAAAACAATATGTCAAGCATTACTAGTTGTAATATTCTACATGCCAAGCTATAGTAGCTACATACATACTGTAGGCATGTCTACACATCCTTTATGCGTGTTTATTTTGAATGTTTATGAAAATTTATATCTGATCAGAATAAAAAAGATAGATAGAATCAAAAAGAAAAATGCCAATAACTATAAGACGACCCTAAATCCTTCACAGATGCTAGCATATGGAAGCAATATTTTTAGAATCTTGCATTAACATTGGAAGTTCTTGTACACACATCTACTCAAAATATCTATTTTTAGAGTAATGGTTCATATGTTAGACCTTCAAAAATTGGAAGCATAAATATGAAACCATTGGAGTATAGGCTTGGCCTCTACAATATATCCGAATTACAGTATATATCCAAATGCGCTCGAGAAGAGAAAAGAAAGGAAGGATAGTTGATACTTACACTAATCATCTATGGTCGGTCAACAAATCCTTAAATATACCAATTCATCTACGGTCCATCAAATACTCATGCCTTGTAAATGAGACGCCGATTCAGAGAAATGGGAATTATTCAAAATTTAAAAGTATCAACCTTGCATGGCAGAATTACAAAGCTGGTGCAGTGCATGGTATGGGCTTTACTGGCAGCTTCTAAGAATCCAATATTTTGATGCATTTCGACCTACTGCATAGCACAAACTCTATGCATGCTTATGTTTATGATGCCCTGCCAAAATCTAGAAGAGGAGATGAAGATTCAAGAAGAATAAAACTGAGGTAGAACTGAGATGCTTTAAACAATTTAAAGAAATACAAATGGGGATGCCTTGAACCATCTGGAGAAACACAAACCATTACATTACACGCCTTAAAATTAAATTCTCCCTTAAACCCCCTTTTGTTTGGGTGCATATTCACACGGGGGGTGACTCCGGGCAACGAGAGCTGTTGGATAGGCATATTCACCCCTTATTCCTTAATCTACACCGTACACAAAGTTCCTCATTTGTGGGGTATGGATGTATAGAATTTGTTATACTGTATAACAAGATTTGCAAAATACTATAAGATTTCAGGCAATATACTATATGGTGTTGATTTTATACGTGCAAAACATAATTACAGGGGCTCTCGCTGCCCTACGTCACCCCCCGTGTGAATATGCACCCAAACAAAAGGGGGTTTAAGGGGGAATTTAATTTTAAGGCGTGTAATGTAATGGTTTGTGTTATAGGTTAAAAAATTTTTTGCCCCTTCGGGGCAAAAACAAACACAAGTCATTACATTATACAGAAATAAATTGATATTATACGAGGGATTTTTATTTAAGAATATTGAGCATAATGGTCTATGTAAATTAGTTTAATGGTTGTTACATGCTAGTTGTTACATTACAAAAAAATTGGGCCCTTCCGGCCCTAACAAAAGCAATATGTAGGCCAAGAAACAGGACAATGTATCATATTAAACAAATATGTAGGCCAAGAAACAGGACAATGTATCATATTAAACAAAAGCAATATGTAGGCCAAGAAACAGGACAATATATCATATTATGATAAAATAAGTGTCACTATTAGCTAGAAAGTAGACAAGAAAAAATATCTTTGAGATGAGAAGCAACTAGAAACAAAGGCAACTTTAGTGATGTCCCATTGTTCCAACTTGCCGATCTGTGATTGCTGCTTGAGATGTTGCAGATGCCCATAATTTATACTGCAAAGGGTTCATATCCCACAATAACCGGCTGATGAGTAGGAAGTTAGTAGCATGAGCATCTGTAGCATTGTCCGCATGTCTGCACCTCTCCAGCATCGCCAATATATTTGCTTCTCATAGAGACATGAAGAAATGCAAAAAATTGAACATTAAAAGCTTCATATCTGGACTTGAGAAGGCAGGCCACAATTTTCTGCACAAAGATGAAGATGATATTACAATAACATGATGAAAAAAAATGGAATTTCTTCGATATGGTAGCATGACTAAAAAAAAGCTTATCGCAGGTGTATGTGAATGATGAAGCATTATTTGGAGCTGTGAGAATCTTAAAACAACCAAAAACCAAAAAACCAAAAAACAAAACCAAGGACATACACGATCCACTATTTGCTGCATGTAATATATTTTTGCAAATTTGCTACATGAATGCTTAACGATAATGACTTGAACTTCCTAGCGATTGTAAAGGAAAGAGTTTTGTAAATTGATCGGGATCGGTTACAAAGAGCTAAAGAAACTTGGAGAAATCTGGAGACTTGAATTCGGGGAGTTTGTAGCTTCCAAGGCATCTAGGATAGCATAGAATATTAAAAGAAGGTATGACAAACATTTCACATTGAATCTCCGTTTTGGGGCAAAATATTTTTACGGAGTAAAGAGATCTGCTTGGATATAAAAAGAGATAGGTACTATATCGGCACTACCGGATCTTTGCTAGTGGAGTATTATCTACAAATGGCAATCAAAGATTCTTGCTTTAGTTGCAGCACACGCGGATCTTTCTTTGATTAAATACTAAAGTATCTTCGTGCCTTTGGTGTTGCCTATTGCCACTAAGCAGATCTTAATCTGAAACCACGGAACCATAATCGTGGAAAAAAAGCAATATAAACATGTAGCATAATAAATCAATGGTGCCTTTTCTCACCGAACACAAAAAGCATCTTGTAGCACATAGGAATTGGAACCCTAAGTTGAAGGCCCACTGGAATACCTAAATTGCTTGTAGGGAGCCGATTAAATGCGGTCGGCCTTGTTGAATTGGTTCGAGAGGGAGCCGGAAGGAATTTCGCAAAGGTCGCCTTCCATGGAAAAAAAAAACATGAAAAGCGCCTTGCCCCTCAAGAATGGAAATCAAAGCGGATGTCAAGACAGAATAAACGTGAAACAGTTCAATGCATTGTTCGGTTCGAAAAAACGTGGCGGATGTGGAGCTAAATAATGCTAGGGCGACACGATAAAATGAAAAGGTCAAGAATCTTGGTCGCCAAACTTGGGATAATGAAGAAAAACAAGAAAAAGCAAAATGGTGGCATTGATAGAAGAGATGATAAGCACTGAAGCCATTGCCAAATGGTGCAATATTGATAGAACCCACGGGGAGTTCGAGAGTAAAATAAAAAGAAAACGCCGGGGTTAGATGCTGAGAAACGGAAAGTGAAACGGGTACACCCATACCTTGGAAAAAACTTCGAAAGAAATGCTTTGGCGCCGGAATGCCATGGAAACTTTGAATAGTCTCAAGCACATCCGAGCGCATCATCCTCTGCATTAAAGCACTAAGCCTTCCACTCCAAATCTGTCTGATCACAAGAACATTACTTTTTTGCAAGAATGCCCTGAAATGCTATCCACAAGGCTTGCATGTTCAGCCGCTAAATAAAAAGAGGGCTTTTGTTGTGAGCCCTTGGATGTTGGACCATTGAAAAAAAAAAGCTAAATCAACGACTAAGAAATGGTGCACTCTAGATGTACGCATTAGTACATCTATTTGAATACGCCATGAAATCTTAGGAAAACCTTTGTGAAAAGCGTACAAAAACACAAAAAAAACCCCCTGTCATTATGCTACATATACATGACACAAAAGGCGTACATTCAAGGAAACACAACACTTGCGACAAAGACCAACAAACATGTTTCTTTTCTGACGAAATACAAATTGATAAAACAAAAAATGGCTCTACATGCCAAATTACTCCAAAGGTGCCTTCAATGTGTTCCGGACTTCATAAACCCTTCAAAAGTTGGGAGGCCCAAATGAAAGGAAAACCCCTAATAGACTGTCAATAGTATGTGTTAAAGCAATAGATTTGAGTTACCATGCAGAGAATGACGTTGTCTCCCAAAGCATGGCCGAAACTAAGAATGAAAGGTTATAAATCAATATAATCCAATGGGCAGAGTGGAAATGGAAGCTGAGGTGCTCTTGCTGGAAAGAAATCTAGATAGATAGGTACTTGCTTCCTGTTTTATGAATGGCACCGGGTTATCCTCCTATAGCCAGACCAAGATATTTGTAGATAATGGCAAGTAATACTCTTTAACTGGCATCCCACAAGGGGAGAGGAAACGCCGCATGCAGCGTAACATGCGGCGTTCCCGGCCCGGAACCCAAACCCCTCCCGTTTTAAGAAAGAAGATTATGAGTACCACGTAATTGACGGGAGGGAGGGCATTCTGCCTTGTAGGGCCTTGAGGCGGCGTTGCTAGCCGAGGCGACGCACTCATTCCCATGACAGGTAAGCAATTATCAAGCCCATCAGGAGTACATCTCTTTAGGAATTATAGATCTAATTGGGTGAAGAAGAGCACCCTGCAATGGGAAATGCCAGAAGAAGCAACACAGCGTAAAACTTAACCATTACTGGTTCGTGAAGCTAAGTTTAATACGTGTTTTTTTGAAAGGCTTGCTACAGGAAGCAAATTGTGACCTTTAGTATAAGACCCATTTGGTCCTGCAAACATTGAACAGTATAATCCAAGCGGTGTCTTTAATGCTATCAATCTTTGCTACTCTGGATCTTTGCCATTCAGCCCAGGCGCAAGAGTTGCATTATGGTGGCACGGCAAAAGCGGATTCTGAGGCCCTTTTGGAGAAGATATGGCTTCTGAGCTATGGCATAACTATAGGTATAAGTTCGATTTTATTCATGGGTCTGCTATTTTCATTGACAAACTGTAAGCATCATCTCCCAATTCATAATCACTTGGTTGATAAACCAGTTTGTAAAACTTTCAATATCTCATTCCATTTTGTATTCACTTGGAATTTGCAGAATGGTAAGCTGGAACTTTACATTTGGTGACCTTCTTGACACTTAATGACTTACAAAGTTGCAAAGTCTTAAGTATACATAGGTTTCAGCAGAAATGAAGACTCAAACAACATTATTTTCATTGTTTACATCATTGTATTAATCTGAAAGCAAATATGTAGCAAAATAACAGGGGGTTACTTTTAGATTTTTGTACGTTTTTTACATGGTTTTTCTATGATTTCGTCGCCGTATTCATTTGCATATACTAAATAGTATTTCTAGAGTGCGCTCAATTTTTAGCCATTGATTTTAGAGAAAGGGAAAATCTGTGGTAGAGCCCCTTTTTTTCTTTGCATGTATTTATGTATTTCTTATTTGTTTATCCTTAATCCGTCAACACAAACCCTCCACGATTTAGGGCAGAGCTTAGTGAACTTGCAGAGCTTCCAGAAGCAGACGCCGGCAAGGGAGTAGCCAGCTCCGGCATGAGCAAAAAAATCCACCTGCTCGATTTAATCCTGCGCGCCCAATTCTTCAGCACATCCATTCTGCAAAAGTAGCCATGGGGAATTGTTTTTCCAATGATGATGAGCGCTATGTGGATTCCAAGCCTGCCCCGCCCCCTCCTTCCTACCCGGCTTATAATCCTCCACCAAAACCAGCTGCAAATGGCAGCAGTGTTCCTCATGATTCTAACAAGTCCGGTGGTAGTAGTATCCCTCTCAAGCATCAGATCAAGCCTAGACCTACTCCACAATCCTTAACTGGTAATGTGTTGGGGAAGCCTTTGGAAGATGTGAAGTCAATCTATGTCCTAGGAAGGATTGGTCTTTACAATGCAACGGAGCACATGTTGAAGAGTGTTGCAAGCCACTGGACAAAAAGGATCATTTTCACAGCTTCCTTCTGCTGCAAATCATGGAATGGTAGGCTCAGATTTTGGAGAATATGCTCGAAATGGATCGGGCAGCGGTAAGACAAACTAAGGTATGACTTATGTTTCTTCTTTTCTTGTGCTGTGATTTCTTCAACATTGGCAAGAATTGAGCTTCATAGGGCTCCAGTTTTTAGTGAAGAAACATTATACATGGTGAACTTCTGCCTAATTAATTTTAACCCGCAGGAGTAATTTAGTAACAAGAACGTCTTCTCATTTCAATAAATCAGGTTAAATTAATGATTGTCAAATGTTAAATCGAGGTTAACCAACCGTCTTTGAATGTAATATTGTCTTTGAATGTAATATTGTTCCTCTAAAAGCGAGTTTGACATGACGCACACAATTGTCATGCAGATTAATTGCTTGTGTATGATTAGTTCATGAGCAGCTGATAGGAACCTTTCAGTGTCATGTTATATCAGTATTTTTTTTTTTTTTTTGAAGAACTGTGTCATCAATATATTAAAAGAATGGTAATGTTACAAAGCAAGTGAGGAGCAAGGAGAACTGCCCTAAAGAGACAGCGATACCTCGACACTCCACAACAAACTCACAAAAAAACTGCAACTCTACTGCGTACAAACCGCCATCACCATCTACAACACCCAAGAAGTCCCGCCAAATGGCAAACTTGCGCTCTACTAATCCCGAACACCGAAAAGCTTTGAAATAGCTTGTACCGAAGTCGAGGAATCGAGAGGCCGCGGTCTTGAATCCCCTGAAAGATCCACAACCGCTGCCGCTTCCAAATCAACCACACCAACGGGCTTTCACGATAGATGCAAGGCTTGCTTGCATAAGAGCTGCCAAGTACCGAGGATACACATGAAGCGAAGAATCACGGCTAGTCAATCTCACCTGAAACAGAGCCCTAACCCAATCCCGGGCGGCACGCAAGTGAGGGCATAAAACCAGACAATGCTCCACAGTCGCAGGATGAAGGCCACAACAAGGGCAAAGTGGGCTCACACCTGGCCTAAACTGACTGACAAGGACATTCACCCTGATACAGCGGTGCACGCCACCGCCACGTAGCACCTAACCTTCGGTGGGGAAGTGAGCTCCATGTCCACGCGTCCAAACCGAAAGCCATCGAGAACCCGAAGCTGCGGAGACCACTTGCACGAAGGGGCGGTGTCATGAATAGCCAACACCCGGTAACAAAACCGCACAAAACAAGAAGACACAACATCCAGATGAACCTTTCAAACCTACACCACCACATCATCCTGAGGGACTATAGGTATGTGTAGCGGAATACTCCCCGTCACTTGTGTCCAGATAGCCCGGTCACTGCCCTTCAGGCAAAAGCGAGCTCGAAAGAACTCCCACGAAGCTAGCTGACCACCCCAATACCAATCCTCCAAGGTGAGTACAGCAGCTCGCCTCCAATGGGCCTGCTTGTCCAGAGCATGCATGCCTGATGGCACCAAAGGGCAAGTCTTGCAGGGGTAGAGGAACCCACAAGAAAGGAGAAGAGTGGTGATAAACTGAGACATAATCTAGCTGGCTCAACCGAAGGGGATTCCAAGAGCTCCCTCATCTCTGCCACCAATTGCATGCCACTTCCTGCAGCCCGCGCCTCTTCATGCATGCCGAGACCCGCGCCCTTCCCCTTTACTGGAGGATTCTTCCTCCTTGCCATCTCCCTTGGCTTCAGCCTCAAAATCGATCCCCCATCAGCCTGTCTGGCAGGAGCCATGACATCCTAACCAGTCCGGAAATCAGCTGTTTGCGGCAAAAAGCCACATACAAAACAGCTGATGCTATACACCTCTGGAAAGAGCTCGGAGCAAGCTTTCCAAAGAGCCCACGCAAGTCAAAATCTGACACCAGATAAGAGAGATATCGCCGATCAAAGTTTCGCCGTCAGAACCCTAGCTCCAGGCGCCAGCGTCTCTCCCGACCCATGTTATATCAGTATTGTATCTTTTCTTAAATGTTTTCCTTCTTCTTATATCGCAACATTGGTTTTTAACACAGAGAAAGTGGCAATTCACTCTGTAGTCGACTATTATACAATAGGAGTTGTCCAGAAGTGGTGCCAACTGTTCAATCTGTTGTAACTTGGACATACACTCTATGTAAGCTTATTTCTTCGTGGCTAAAGCATAATGAGAAGGTGGTAGATTGGCTACTGTCACTTTTGCATGAAAAGCTTGGCATTTCTGACTATCATAATGCACTAAAAGTAACTATTTAAGTGAGGTGCACATGAACTGCAAGAAAACAATGGCGCCTCGCTACATAGATTCGCTTTTGCAGCGATTAAATCCGTTGCCTATTTCCAAAGCTTGCCCGGAATGCACTTATTGCCATGTGGAGCATGATTTGTTAGCGAAATCAGCGGCAACACAACTTCTCAAAAGCTGCTTTGATTCTCTTACCGGGGAAGCTGTGGCTACAACATCTTGCTAGAAATTGGAGGTCGACAAAGATTTTGCATCTTTAGTCCAGGCCGATGCCTGCCCACAAGGTTTTTTGCCTCAGTTCTCCACCAAACTTGCAAGACCTGTCTTGATGCTTGGATCGCGAAGCAGCTTCCTAGAGCCAGAAGAGCCTGTGTGCAGAGTAGCATTAAAGAGAGATTTGCCAAAGTGAGTGGAAAACCCGTTACTAAGGTGGAATTGCTCGTTTTGTCTTCTGTCATGTTATCTTAATATTTTCTTCATGAATTGGCCATAAAGTTTTGTATGACCATTGATACATGATATTATTTCCGGCCAGAAATTGTGATAACATTTTAACTTTATTATTCTAGAATGGGACTCGCATGAAACCAACAAACCGCCCGACTTAGACTTGCTTCTCATTCATCTCAGCAGATTTTCTACAATGGTGGATAGTGGGTAGCCGCACACATGCGAACTACCCATAAAAAATAAAGGGAAAATCCAATTATATCATTTGGACCCCAATAAAATACAATGCTAATAGAGATCGGGCTAGTGTACACTGAAGAAAGCTTATCACCGGGATTAAAAACCCGCCCTTTCGGGTTTTCGAGGAAAAACCTAGTGATAAGCCTTCTAAGAAGGGGCTTGGACAAACGGACAAGCGGAAGGCATAAAAAATGCTCCCAAAACCCATGAATGGAAAAAAGTCGAAGCAGATGCGGCTCGCTAACACTACACCGCACATCACCAAGAAAACAACAAGACAAAACAAACCTCCCGAGTGGAGGGGGCTGATTCGTCGTGCCATCGCGATAAAAATACAATAACAAAGAAGGGGGAGGGTGGGTTCAAAGAATAAAAGTCTTTGCTAAGAGAGAAGAGGAAGTCGATGAGAAGTCGAGCGAACGCTTAGCGCCTAAAATAGCGAACTCCCAACGAGGAATGGGCATCGCCCTTCGCATGCATGCAAAAAACATGCATGCTTTCGTCCCATTCTAGAATGGCGATCCGATGTCTCGGATCGATGAGATTCTAGAATGGGACTGCATGAAACCAACAAACCGCCCGTAATACCAAAGGACTTCCTTAACAAACTAGGATCGAGGGCGAAGGTCCACGGGATGAAGGCTAAAGGCGAAAAAGGACAGCATGAAAGAAACGCCAAATTGGCCAAACCCGGGCGGGAAGAAGCCCTCCCACCGCACGGAAACAATTCAAAGAGAATAAAGATGCTGGCGAGAGAGAGAGGAAGAGAATAAAGATGCTGGCGAGGGAGATGCTGGCGAGAGAGAAGGAGGGGCTTCTTCACTGGTTTGGCCAATTTGGCGTTTCGTTCATCTTTGTCCTTTTTAGGCCTTTAGCCTTCATCCCGTGACCTTAGTCCTCGATCCTAGTTTGTTAAGGAAGTCCTTTGGTATTCTGGGCGGTTTGTTGGTTTCATGCGAGTCCCATTCTAGAATCTCATCGATCCGAGACATCCGGATGCCATTCTAGAATGGGGCGAGTATCTATGTTTTTACATGCATGCGGTGGCGCATGCCATACAGTTGGGAGTTAAGCTATTTTAGGCGGCGTTTGCACGCCCGACTTCTCATGGCTTTCTCTTCTCTCTCGTGATACCTATTTCTCTTTGAATTGTTTTCCGAGGCGGGGGGGGCTTCTTCCTGCTTGCTTTGGCCAATTTGGCGTTTCTTTCATCTTTGTCCTTTTCCGGCCTTTAGCCTTCCCGTCCCGTGACCTTCGTCCTCGATCCTAGTTTGTAAGGAAGTCCTTTGGCATTGGGCGGTTCGTTGGTTTCATCACGAGTCCCATTCTAGAATCCCATCGATCCGAGACATCGGATCGCCATTCTAGAATGGGGCGAGCATGCATGTTTTGCATGCATGCGGGCGGCGCATGCCGTTCACGGTTGGGAGTTAAGCTATTTTAGGCGCGTTTACGCATCATCGTCTCATCGGCTTTCTCTTCTCTCTCAGGCGGTACCTATTTCTCTTTGAACCCACCCTCCCCTTCTTTGTTTATTATATTTGTCGCGTGGCACGCTGCAAAATCAGCCCTCCACTCACGAGAGGTTTGTTTTGTTTTGTTTTGTTTTTGGTGTTGGTGATGTGCGGTGCTGGGTTGGCGGCGGCATCTGTTTCGACTTCTCCATTAGTTGGGTTTTGGGGCCGATTTCTCGCGCCTTGCGTTTGTCTAAGCCCCTTGCGAAGGTTTATCACTAGGGTTTTCCTCGAAACCGAAGAGGCGGGGATTTTTAATCCGTTGATAAGCTTTCGGCGGTACACTAACTAAACATCTGTTAGCATTGTATTTTTTGGGGTCCAAATGATATAATTGGATTTTCCCTTTATTTTTTAGGTGGGTAGTCGCGTAGTGTCGCGCTACCCACTATCCATCATTAATAGAAAATCTCTTTGAGATGAATGAGAAGCCTATCTATCTATCGGCTTCCTCTTCTCTCGGCGATACCTTATTCTCTTTGAATAGTTTCGGGCGGGGAGGGGCTTCTTCACCTGGTTTAGCTAATTGGCTGCTTTCATGCTATCCTTTTTTGACCTTGGCCTTCGTCCTGTGACCTTAGTCCTCGATCCTAGTTTGTAAGGAAGTTCTCGGTAGTCGGGCGGTTTGTTGGTTTCTTACGAGTCCCATTCTAGAATCGCATAGATCCAGAGACATCGGATCGCCATTCTAGAATGGGGCGAGCTATCATCTTGCATGCATCTTGGGCGGCGCATGCCCGTTTTGGTTGGGGAGTTAAGCTATTTCGAACCGTTTACGCATCCCGCGTCTCATCGGCTTCCTCTTCTCTCAATGATTACCTTATTCTCTTTGAACCCTCCCTCCCCCTTCTTTGTTTATTGTATTGTGCTCAATTTTACATTTATCATGTTTTCCACCCATTTGGGTGATGCTTTTTCCACCGGGGTGATGCTATTCTACGGTATGTTTGTGTTGTCTCGTTTGTTGTGTTGGTGATGGGTTGGCGAGCGGCATCTGTTTCGATTTCTCCATGCGGGGGGTTTGGGGCGTTTTCGCCTTCGTTTGTCTAAGCCCCTTGCGAAGGCTTATCAGGGTGAAAAACCGAAGGCGGGGGTTTTAATCCGGTGATAAGCTTTCAGGTACATCGACCACTCATCTATTAGCATTGTATTTTTGGGGTCCAAGTGATATAATTGGATTTTCCCTTTATTTTAGGTAGGTAGTTAGCGATGTGCGCGTACCCATCGCTCCATTGTAGAAAATCTGCTGAGATGAATGAGAAGCCTATCTATCTACTTAGACTTGCTTCTCATTCATCTCAGCAGATTTTCTACAATGGTGGATAGTGGGTAGCACACATGCGAACTACCCACGAAAAATAAAGGGAAAATCCAATCATATCATTTGGACCCCAAAAATACAATGCTAACAGATGTTTGGTTGGTGTACATGCCGAAAGCTTATCACCGGGATTAAAAAACCCCGCCCTTTCGGGTTTTCGAGGAAAAACCCTAGTGATAAACCTTCGGCAAGGGGCTTAGACAAACGCAAGGCAGAGAAATCGCTCCCAAAAACCCACGAATGGAGAAGTCGAAACAGATGCCGCTCGCCAACATGTACCTGCACAACACCAACACCAAAAAAAACAAAACAAAACAAACCTCCCAGAGTGGAGGGGCTGATTACGCGCGTGCCACGCGACAAATATAATAAACAAAGAAGGGGGGGAGGGTGGGTTCAAAGAGAAATAGGTACTGCTGAGAGAGAAGGGGAAGCGCCGATGAGACGTTGATGCAGAAACGCGCCTAAAATAGCGAACTCCCAACCAGAACGGGCATGCGCCGCCCACATGCATGCAAAACATGCATGCTCGTCCCATTCTAGAATGGCGATCCGATGTCTCGGATCGATGGGATTCTAGAATGGAACTCGCATGAAACCAATAAACCGCCCGAATACCAAAGGACTTCCTTACAAACTAGGATCGAGGGCCGAAGGTCACAGGACGAAGGCTAAAGGCCTAAAAAGGACAAAGATGAAAGAAACGCCAAATTAGCCAAACCAAGCGTGAAGAAGCCCTCCCCGCCTCGAAAACAATTCAAAGAGAAATAGGTATCTGGCGAGAGAAGAGGAGGCGTCGCCGGGCGTAAACGCCTAAAATAGCGAACTCCCAACCAGAACGGGCATGCGCTGCCTGCATGCATGCAAAACATGCATGCTCGTCCCATTCTAGAATGGCGATCCGATGTCTCGGATCGATGGGATCCAGCACATGAAGTGTGCCTGAGCTTGAAACACACAAGGAAACATATGCTGATGGCTGCCTTGTGGATCGCGTGACCTCAGATAAACTAGAGTTGAAAGCTATTGGTTTATCTCTGATTGTAGAATTAGATGGATCTATGTGGTCTCCTGAGCTTGTATCAGTCACCTGGTTTGGAATGCACCTGGTCTGGTTTGGTTTGCAGCTGGTTTGGAATGTAATTACTGTATCATGTGCGCAGCATGGCAATGCAACGGATAGTCTTACCATCTTTCAACAAATGCAAGACAGGGATATTCGGATGGTGTGGATGTTTATGTTGGTTCAAATCCAACAAAGATTGAATAGAGCATCTATGCTCCAATATATCCATTTTCAATTCTAGTTCTTTATTTAAATAATTATTTCATTATATCTATTAGCTTAATCTGCAATGACGTGTGTTTCCACAGGTTCATAAGAACTATATGTGGTCGTTTCTTGCTGTCATTTTGCAAACCTTATGTGATCGTTTCTTGCTTTAGTTCTTGCTTCATAGTCGTCCATTTATATAGTTTATAAGTTCTATTAATGCCTCAATGACTCAAATCCACTTATTGTGCATGGCCTTATTGAGCATATATCTACTTCGTTCATCTAAGTTTAACTATGTTTGATTTTCTTAGGGCCCGAAGGTCCCAATTTTTTTTTTAATATAACAATCAACACATAACTACCATTAACGTTATTAACACAAACCATTGCATTTAACATATTTAAATTAAAATCCCCCTTAAACCCCCTTTGGTTTGGGTGCATATTCACACGGGGGGTTACGTAGGGCAATGAGAGCTGTCAGATGAGCATATTTGCCCTTTATTCCAAGATCTGGACCATACATAGCGATCCTCGTTTGTGGGGTATGCTTCTGCCAAGCATTTTTCTCTCTACTTGGCTTTTAACTTCTATGATCTCCATAAATACGATGATTGTCATTTTTTCTTTTTTCAGGCCCACATATGGACCAGGCATTACATATAGTAGAGTACCATTTTGCAGGTAGAAGTGTCATTTAAAACAAAATGTAAACGTTTTTCCAAAGTAAAAAAAATATTTTCATATTTTTTTCCTTTGTTATCTGCATGCGATTTGTGTTTTTTAATTTGTTGAATCTTTTGCAGTGTCAGAAGTTCCTTAGATGTTTCAGCCTGGCACCCAGTCTTTGGAGCAGTTTTGGTAAGGTCTTCTAGTCCAGTTAATGTCTTATTTTCAATGCCTCTTCTGCAATCAATGTTTCATTTGCATTTACCCAATTTGATTTTATTGTATGCTTGGTTCAACGTCTGAGGAACTAGGCACAAATTGTAAAAGCATATGTGTTCAATCAACTGATGTGTGATGAATGCTATACTGACACTATAAACCTATCTGATTGACTAATAAGATTTGGGAGCAGTTTTGATTTCTGTAATACATCTCACTATTTAGCATTTGAGATTTTTTGTGTCATCATAGTTGCGTTTTATTGCAATATCTATGCATTTTGCAACAATATGTTACAACCATTCATGTTTGCAAATGTATAATGTTTTGTTGCAAATGTATCATGTGGCCAACTGTGAGATAATTCAATCAGATGCGGAATTGACATGAACTAACTTGGTTGCACGATTTACCGCATTGATGTAGGTGTGTCTACCTTCAGCACCTTTTGTAGAAGCTTGTGTGGTAGAATGAATACGGCAGAAATTGGCACTTGAAATTGCTTACTCATTATGTAATGCCATAATAGGTTTGATATGCTTTATGCTTAAGGAACTGTGACAGGAAGGTTGTCTTCTTTCTATAGATTCAAGGTTACACATGAAATAGTTCTTAAATTTGTGTTTGCAGAGTCCGATTGTTGTAGGTGCGTTATGCAAGTTAGTTGATTGTGAGATACCACTTTCACTAGATGAAAGGCATGTAGCATTTGTTGATGGTTGCAATCACTTTGTTGTTGAATGCTTCCATTATATTCGTTTCTTTATTTTTAGCTATTTTTCCAATATAATTGTATTCCTTACTCCCATAGATTCATTGCGATTGATATTGCATGTCTTATTGATTGCTACATGATAGGTGGCAATGCCAGGCACCTACTACTAATATAATCATGTATCACTACTACCCTGAGACATAAATATTCTTTCTAATGATCCCCTTAGTAAAATAACATTATGCCATATATATCTAGAATAACCAAGATACTTTTCATTGATGACATTATATCAAAGCCACTAGACAATACGTTATGTTTTCCTTGTGCATTGCCTTGTGCATTGCTTCTCTGGCATGCAGAGACATGTAGAATTATGCACTTTACATGTACATGACTTACTTACATGCACTCACAAATCATGGCTCCATGCCACCCAGCACCATGCATGTTAAAATACTTCAATATAATTTAAATTATACAACTTCCATATATCATGCACTAGGAAGATTTCACCTGGCATACCTACTGATCACTCTATCCAAGCAACATCTTCATGGCATTACTCTACCCTAACGACATCTTGGAGTCACAAACTATCAACTCACATCTCGACAACTGCTAAGAAACCCAACCATTAGAGGATTAAAAAAAACACACCGTTAATGCCTCGCATTGCCAGTTACCATTTAGTATTTATGATCTAGGATTGAAGGTTTGTCACAGAATTTGTGGGCATCCATTTAGGGTTTAGGGTTAAATGTTTATGGAGTTTGAATTTAGGATTTACATTTATCATAATATCTAGCAGGCAGTGCGTCATATCAATCCTATCATCACACTATAGATCTTCATCAGTTTTGTTGGATGTGTTTAGACATGGAATCATGACTATGCATCAAGTTAGTGACTTTACAGCTTTTAAATCATGGAGACAATTCTAAATGAGTGACCATGCTATATTTTCATTTGAGACAATCTTTTTAAGCATAAATACTAAAACCAATCATAACCGAACCTTATAGATAAGTTAATTTTCTTAAACTGTTTAAAGTCATGGAAGTACAAAGCCTAGCCATACTACATTAGTCCTGACATACAAATAAACCACATATACATATAATTTCTTCACCTACACACTCATCGCAGAAGCCTAAACCCTATAAACTTTAAGCTTTGTTATTTTTTGTTTCACGTATCATTTAATGCAATTATCTTATTCAATACCTTGCTACTTTAGAAACCTTACTCTACCAATATGCATGAATAGCTCCAATCCCCACACCAATTCAAGTTCAAGTAGAGCTACTAAACAATCACATGAATCAAAACATGACAAATGTTAATCAAAGCTTGACAATAGTTTTGTTTGAGGTTTAGAGGTTATGGCATGGTTTTGTATAATGTTTACAGATTATGGCTTTGTCATATTATGAATTCTAACAAACTAGAATGTAATATGCAGCTGACAGATGGAGCATGCAATGATATCAACGATGTCTTCACACACCACAGATTTAGGGATTATGGTTTAGTGTCTTAGGATTTGTGCATTCGGATGGGATATCCTGATTATGTATAAGTAAATGTATATATATTTGAAGATGGAGACAATTACAAAGGGTCGACTTGCCAAGTTCTATTTCTCTGAGAGATAATATTTGCCTTGCCTAATCTTTCTAAATAATAAACTCTTACACTTGACGCTCCACTATATATAGGACGGACTAATTTACAACCTACGAACTCCAATAGACCCATGACTAATGCCCGGCATCGCCGGGAACACGTTTCTAGTATTAATGCATATGAAAAGGGTTAGCCTAGGAATGCAGATGCCATATAAGAGAGCAATAGACATAAATTTAATTTAATTTAATTAAATTAAATTAAAATTAAATATCGTGTATAGGTAAATCTGGTAAATTTTGACTTAGAGCTTGTAAGCACACGAGTTCCCTTTATTTTATTTTATTATTATTATTATTTTTGGAGGGGGGGGGGAGGGGAATGTGTTACATGAGCAAGATCTTCCATTAGCCCCTCACCATTTAGCCAAATAATAGAGATCCAACCTCAATATGACTTAATTTCTAAAGTCCAAAGTGAGGTTACCATTTAGCCAAATAATATAGAGATTCAACCTCGACATGACTTGATTTCTCTAGAAAAACTAGCCCCAAACTTTTAGCTTCATCCACCGAATGATAGTCCATGGGATCTGAACTTGTGGTGAATGAAAGCCAGACCAAGTTTTTTGCTCAATGTTTATTTTATGTTTTCAATTTTTGATGTTCCATTTCAGTATCAAAATTGTATTTTCGAGTTCCTTAAACAACACGGAGGACAAAGGATGGATTCACGTTCAACTATCATACAATTAATTTGGATAAGTTCGCCAGATCTCGTCTTACCTTTCAATCTTTGATCTAAGTAGGGGGTTTAAAAAAGGTTCCAATCATAGAATCCATAGGACATGCATTAATATGTCTTTTACTTTCCCCCTTTTCATTTTGTCTAATGGCATGGACTTTTCTTCCCTTAATCTTTTCTTTTCTTTTTCATCAGAATATGAGATTTTTTGGTCATGATCTTCTCAATCATAAGATACCCATTACAGTTGCATACTTCCTAGCCATTTTGTACTCAATGGAAAAATAAATGATGCATTTAGAAATATTATTTCAACTTGTAAATTTTTTGATGGAGTCTTTTGCTTCCTTTAAAATTGTACGGGGAATAAACCATTTCCATTATTATTTTCTTATGGGAAGGGTTTTTTAACATAAGAAGCCATTCATTTGCTTGTAACATTATCGCAATCCATAATTTTGATTACGCTCAGGTCGTTATTTACATGTACCTAGATTTGCATCTTATATGAGTACCTTAGACATGTGCATCGTACTTTGGCAACTAGAAGCCAATTAAACAGTAACCAACCTTCGCACACTCCTCTAGATGATGCATTTTGAGGACCACATATTGCAAACAGAGAGGGACCTTGGGTTACTCTTTACTCTTGCACAACCATCTTGGTCCCCTTGAAACCCCACCGCATCAACTGTTTCGAAGATAGGTGCACCACAACCCAAGAGAATGTTAGATATTGAATGTTATATATTTACTCCGTTTCAACATGTATATAAGTAGTTGTAGCTCGGGAATTGCAATGGCAATAGAACGATGTCATTCCCCTCCATATGTTGTCAGCTATTTTAGCCTCTCTCTTTTAATTACATCGAAAATAAAGTGATATCACATGTGCTAGTTACTAAACTAGATCTATGCAAAAATGACATGGACATTTATGAGCAGTATTTCTATCCACTTCAACTAGAGGGAGGGACTCATGATGGTTCAACAAATGTCAAAAGTGTCACCTTAGATACATTGGTTTTGTTACATTTTTTTTTTTTAAATTTATATTACTGGGATATTTCTACATAGTTCATTTGGTCCAAATTTAGGTGGAGAGCTGATATGATAGGAAATCGTATATCTAGTGGAAGACTAATTTTCAAGCCAAAACAGGACAATTATGATCTATTTTGAAGGAGAAAACAAGACTACAAGAGAATAAGGCATCCTCTTGTTCTCAAGAATATGGAAGCTTATCTATAAAAGAGCTACTTTCCTCTTGATGACATGCAC
This sequence comes from Isoetes taiwanensis, assembly GCA_021234155.1. Classification (NCBI taxonomy): domain Eukaryota; kingdom Viridiplantae; phylum Streptophyta; class Lycopodiopsida; order Isoetales; family Isoetaceae; genus Isoetes; species Isoetes taiwanensis. The sequence goes on from JAJEKV010000007.1 coordinate 6,224,196, forward strand.
CTAGAAAAGTATGGTGGCTAGCTCTTACCTTCCAAAAAAACGTTTTGAGCTTTTTGAGACTCTCTTGTTGAGTTTTTTTAATTTTCCAATATTGTTGTTGTATTGAAAAAGCAGGGAGGGGGATGGTACAATCTAAATGTTTTCATCATTATATTAAATAAAAATTTTAACTTGTAAAGACACTTAAACTTAAACCTAAAGTGAGGAGAACTTTATGTTTTGGTCTTGAGATGTTATGATTGTTAAGATATCTTATATAGACTTAACAAAGTGTCATACGATTTTGAGTTCAAATTCTTTTTGAGGATATGCTATTCCTTTTGAATTGAATTAAATTTTATCATCGATGAGGAGCAAATGTTCTAAGGGATCAGATAGAAGAAATTTAAGGCCATTGCTATGCGAGGCAATTGGGAGTATACATAGACCAAATTGTTTCTAGTGGAAATTATTGAATATTAATTTTCCTCCTGCTACACTCTTTTTCTTGAGCTAAATATTAAGCTCAAAGATTGAGAAACATATATAACAAGGCAAGTCCCTCACAAGACCATACATCATAGTTTCCTCTCTTGCCCTCCTTACTCATGTAGACAAATAAGTCAATCTTTCATTGCCCCATGGTCAGATGACAAAGTACTAGTTTTTAAAGTCTCGATTTCAGCCTATTCATAACTAATATATGTAATATAAGGTGATGGGAAATAGGGCCCAATGAGTAATGCTGGATTAAGTTCATCTCAAACAGAAGGAGAAAATGCTTTCCTCCTCCAAGGAGATTGCCACATGCAAGTGCCAAGATTCAAAAAGGATAATTTATATGAGTATTCTACTTTAACAAGTCTAGATCAGGCACACACCACAAATAAAAAATAAAACTTAAATGTATAGATGCACTTTAATTTCGAGCTTAGATCAAGCAAAAAGGTGATGATAGTAGGTTTAATGATAATGCACTAAGGTGACCATCACTAGCATGGATTATTGAACCGGGACAACACAATATTTCTATGTTCCTATTTTTTAAAAAAGTAAGAAACTTTTGGAACATGGACAAGCAAAACTCAACCAACAACAGTTGGTTAAGGATGAAAATACCATCTGACAGAAAGAAAAAATAGAGAATGGAACATGCACAGATAATACTCAACCAACCACAATCGAATAATACTCAACCAACCACAATCAGTTAAGGGTGAAAATAACAGCTGACGGAGAGAAAACATAGAGAATGGATCAATAGAGTAGTCCATGAACAATGATTGAGGTGGGCAAGAATACTTTTGAATAACAGAGGTGAAAACCAAATGACCAAGACGAGGATGATCAGGCGGAAGGGATTGGTCGGCCACAGACATGAAACATCTGATAAGTCATATGACAGACACTAGATAACACCAGAAGACAATGGGGTTGAGAATGAGACCATGGAGCAAGAGGCAAGGAATAAAGGGAAGGAAAAAGGGAAAAGAAAGGAAAAAAAAGGGTGGTCCTAGAGGGGGGGTGGTATGGGGGAGAGGTGATCACCACAAGTGGACAAAGGGCAATAATGGGAAATGTGGATAGCATGTAGGACGAAAATAAAACAAAACGTTTTAGGTTTGGGTTTCAACGGCCTAACGAGAAACGGAAGACGCAGAGGATCCACACGTTACGTCGGGTGCGGACAGAAGGTTAGGTAGGCATAGCAATCCACAGACCATGATTTTGGCAGCACTGCTGCAGCTTTTCGCAACTCTGCAAAATCGCATCTACATCTCAACAGTGATGATTGCATCCCTCTGCAGCTTTCGCAAGCATCCGCATCCCCAATTTTTCCTTTCTTTCATTTAGGTCATATGATATGATATGAGTGGAGCATCGCCGCTGCAGCAAGTTTCCCTTTTAGAAACGCCAGCATCAGTCCATCTACCAGGTACTTACTGCCCTATCACCCCCCAGAATGCATATGAATCATTCATTTTTGCATTTATGCATTATGTAGATTCAAACCCAACTTGCACTTTGCATTATGTAGATTCAACCCAACTGAGTTGAATCCTCTTATGCTGCACTGTTCTGCCAGTACCCTCTGTTATACTTTTCCCAGAGTGTAAGAGCCAGTACTGCATTTTTTCCTCTTCATTTTGAGCTCAAGTGAGTGTTGAGTCTGTTTCTCAGGACGAGAAAATGCAGTCATCTTGCTCAGACATCTTCATTACTTGACATTGATGATCTTCAAAACAATCCCTCTCAATATCAGCTTTCCTTACAAATCTACAGCTTCAGTCTCAATCTCGTACTGTTTCTTTGCTGCATTGCTTCTGGATCTAGCCTATGATCTTCAATGCATTCATCTGATTTTTTGTCAAACCTTGAATGATGCCCTTTCTCCTGCAAAACCCAATTTAGCATTCAATGTTTATCAGCACTACCTTACATCATCGCTGCTTTGACTCACATTAAGCTATAAATTTTACTGTTTCATGGAAGAATCCAATGCTGATGATGATAATTTGACAATTTGGCACAATGCAATCATGAAGGCTTTGAATAGCCAGCTTTGATGCTTTGAATTCTAGTTGAAGAAGGAAAACATCAAGGAAACATCAAATCATCATTTACCTTGCTAGAAAAAGGAGATCCTCTTTTGCCATCTGTTCAGCCTTTATGGCCCCCACTCTGAGACAATTTTACCAGAACCTTGTCTGTTCTCAGATCATCATGGATACAGAAATTAAGGCTTGTGAACTGACAAAATTTGATGCAGAAGCACCAGCAGCAGCCACCAAGCAAACCAGGGTCAAAGATGAGCCACAGAACCTTAAGCCTGCAATTATTCCACCATAGTTGCTGCACCAAAAAAGTGAAGAAAAAAAAAGCTCAGAACTAAGTTATTCATGTGGTACTAAAGTGCAACTTTGATACCAAAATCAGGTATAGAATTTGAGAATGGGAGCTCCCTTCAGTCCAAGGGAGAGCCAATGGAAGCCGGACCGGCTGCCGCCTCATCCACTCGTCTGGCTTGCATAACTCCCGCCGTATGGCGAGCCAGGCAGGTGCATGAATCGGTAGCCGGGCCGGCTCTCGCAGGCTCTATGTTGAACTGAAGAGAGCTCCAACTCTCAAAATCGGACCTGCTTCAAACCAAGCAAAATTTCCATATACAAGTGATAATCCTGTTGCCATGTGGGAGTGAATGCTTTATTGCCAATAACAAGCTTCAACAGGGCCCCATATGTTCCCTAGTTTTGCATTTCATCACGTGAACACCTGCTTGATCTGACAACGCTTAAGAATCATATAGATACATTGAATTGAGATGCAAAGAATAATCATATCCCGGTTCGCCACTACAAGCTGACACTGTAATTTGTACAAAGAGAAACAAGACAAGGAAGATCTAGATAGGCACAGAAATCAGTAAAACTGAAGAATAAGCAGAAACATAAGTGTTAACCGTGAAAAGAGCATAAATAAAATGAGTTTAGGGGCGAAGAGCATCGAAATCAAAGCGGGAAGAGATCGGAATAAAAGAGGAACAAATCCGGGATAGCCAGGTAACAGATAGAAAATTTATGGAGGAAGGAATCAGCAGAAAAATTTGCATGGAAGGGAGCGCCAGATTCATGCAAGAGGGTCAAGCTCAATTCCTGTGTAAAATTTGGCAAAGGCCAAGAAGAGAAGCATGGAAATTGCTTCAAGAGGCACAAGGAAGGCATGAATTGGAAGCCGGAGCATGAAGAAGCACATGGGCAGATTGGTTTTTTATAGATCTGGCACGGATGAAAAGGGTAAATAAACTGATGATTGATACCGGACCATCCAATCAACACGACAATCATTGAAGTGCATGTAGCGCCTTTCTCTTCCTCTCTGTCGAAGAAGCCTAGAGAGAGCTTCGGTATCAGCACCCCCGAAAAACAAAAGAATAGGTCTCCCAATGAGCCCTTGTGTTTAATATATGCTTGTTTATTTTCTAGAATGTGCTTGCCACTACTAGCTTGTTTATGTTATAGAATGTGCTTAGCACTACTCAAGAATGTTGGGTGGAAGTTGCCCCTCATAAGTTTCGGCTTCTCGGTGGACATTAAAAAGTGTATCTATCTACCCTACATGTAACAATTATAGTGCCCGCATTCCAACAATTACTTCATTCAACGTAGCTGTAGCTGTATCTCTCCAGTATGCCAATCGTTCAATACCCTAACCTAATCTGAATTATTATACCCGCATTTCTCGGTGGAAGTCAGTAGTTTCATCTTGTCGTCTATCAACTTCACAGTTACAACTTGTCGTCTATCAACTTCACAGTTACAACACAGTACATTTTACTATGCATTTTGACCATTGTTGTGTTTCAAGGGGGCACCAACCACCTCGTCCTATTAAGCCCAGATGGAATGTTTGACAAACACGAATAACACAAGTAATGAGAGAATTAAGGATAGTTGTACATATTAACCTTGTCTCCTAGTATCTCACAAACATTAAAGCTGTCCACCAAAGTGAGAGGTGCTTCAGCATCTGATAAGTAGTATTATCGTCACCAGCTATCGTGGCTTCCAATACGTTTGGTTCGTTACTTTCAAAACTGATTTAGTTGGACTCCCCGTTCTAACATGTAGTCAGTGGAATTTCTTGTACAAGGCAAGGACCACATACACAAAAATGCTTTGAATGTGTTGTGGTGTACAACACCAGCATTGAAAGGCTATATAAAAGATAAGATTGTTGGTGCCAAGGCAAAATATGACACGCCATGCAAACTACATGTTTGATGGTCTACTAACCAGCCATCCGTAGAAATTTGACCTACTTTATATAGAAGTTTCTTTGGGCCAAAAGGTTCTTCTATCTCGTTAAGGTTGATGTAGCGATCATTGTAGTCACAACATAATATACATTTTATTAATCTTGGTAGGATGAAACATCTATTCTTCTGCTAACATCTTTTACAAATAATTGGTGGAAGCAGATTAACAGCATATAAGATGTATGTGTCGATTTGTGTTGCAATGTATTGTACACATGTTTAACAATTCCTCAAAGATCCACAAGGCATGGGAGATGGACAAAATATTAATCTAAGTATTGTAGATGCATGCCTGAGAAGAGCAACTTACATAGAACATTGAGGTTCATTTCCACTTCATAGCATTACTCATTTGAAGATGGCCTAATATTTTTTTTTTTCTATCTACCTTTGGATCTATAGTCAACAAATTCTATCTGAAGTAAAAATAAAACAAAGTGCCCAGCAATGAACCTTTTGATAATGGCTTGTTTTACTTGTGCCTCTGACAAGCTCCAACTTCACAGGTGGGTTACATGTTCCAATCACTATACGTGTGATGCTAGAGTGAACTGGTAAGGACACATTGCAACCTACATTTTTTTTCCTTTAATGTGAGAATATTTTTACCTCATGTTCAAAATACTTGCCACATATATCACATATGGAATCGTGCTCTAATTTTAATAGGAATGCAGTGTCACGATCTTTTCCATCAAAATAAGAGTGTAATGTTCTATTTTTCTTAGTCTTGATAATGGAATTAAGTTCTCTGCTCATTGTAACTTCCATATATGAATATGAGCATGCCTCAAGTATGAGTCTTTTGGAAAGTATAGTTAACATGAGCAAGAATATAGAGCATTGTTGGTATTGTATGCATCTCATAGACTAATTGACCTCACTAAACTTGACACAAATTCTTCTTTGATTCTTGCATCAGACTCAAAAAGCTCGTGTTTATTCGTATCCTACCAAAAAGTCACCGCCCAACAGAACTTATTTCGCAAATCTCGGGTTATAATATGAAATATACTTAGAGACGTGGTATGCAGTTTCTTCTTGATAGTGATCTTTGATCATGTGCTATAATATATCTTTGTCGGTATATCCATACACATCAACTGTTACTTTGGCAGTACCACAGCCAGTCACTTGGAACGAGAAAGATCATGGAGAAATATATGATATTCAAAAACAAAAAATTAGTTAATTTTTTCAATGTTGATTCTTGTCCGACATATATAGTAGAAGTCATAGTTGCAACAAATCCTACATGAAATGATTCCAAATTACTAAAATCTTGGGTTTCTAGGGAACATGTAACCTATAATCTTTACATTTTAGTGCTTTGTTTATCTTAATGTTACCCCTAATCATTTCGAATCAACATATCTATGATTTGAATATTCACTTAATAAGTTTGTTAATTACTAGTTGATGATTACTTTCAAGTAGATCAAATGTTTATAAAACTTGGGAGTGGTTACGTATCTTATCTGGAGGCAAAGCTTACAATTATTTACTACAAACTCATACATGTATGCTTGAAAACGAGTTTAGATCACGGCACATTACATGTGCCATATATAACGACTATAACAACATGTTTATGAAAACACATTGTCCTTTTGGGTTTACCCTACCAAAATAATATTACATTATTTTGATAATGCAATGTCGTTAAGGAATAGACCATACAACATTATGACATGGATGAACAAAGAGACATGTTTGCCGATTGATCAATAATTATATAAAACAAGAGATTAAGGCTAGAAACAATTGGCAAACTCATTGAATATGCAAGCAAATTGGTCCACACACGAAAACAACCATTGTTTCGAAAGCACTGTAACCTTGTTATTAATACAATAGCTTGTGTTTAGTCATTTATTAGACCATGCCTAAGAAGAAGTTGACAAGAATAGAAATAAAGAAACGTCCTAACATTGTAAATGTCAAATATTCCTTAACATGTATAGATCAAACGCATTGTACATAAAACACTTCATTGATGCCTCATTAAAGAAGCAAAGTTGCACGAGCATGATGCAACATCATCTTAGGTAGGCATTATTAAACATAAGTATATTTAGCAATCCACCTAACAATACAAGGTGCATTTTTTTTAAATGCAATTTGCATTAACTTATGCTTGATGAGAACTAGCATGCCATCAATATGTGTGAGAGTTGCGTAAGAGCGGTCTCTTTCTTGTCCTTTTTTCCTTCAATGGCTTGGTTAATGCAAATTATAAAAATTACATGTCAATAAAAATTGGTAATTTTACTTCGAAGGTATAACTTGTTTGTGGTCTAGGGTGTAGGTTTATCAACCTATATTAGAGGAAAAATAGAAAGGAAAAAAAAAATATGGAGAAAGAAAAGACAGGCTTCATAATGCCATATTTATACCTATTCTTACTTATACATACAAGAAATTGGCTCTCGCGAACATTTCTTTCGTTCCCAACCTGTTCAAATACCTAGCATTATAACTGCGGGTTTTTTTTGTGATTTTATACGCTTTTTGGCATGGTTTTCATATGATTTCACGGACGTATTCACGTGGACGTACTAAATGGTATTTCTAGAGTGCACCCATTTGTTAGCCATTGATTTTAAAGAAGAGGAAAATCGTGTGGTTGTGGGGCTTTTATTGTTTGCATGTTTTTTTAGTTTAGGTTTCAAATATTATGTTAATATTAGAAAAAGCAAAAAAAGAACCAAGGGGGACATGCAACGATCGCGCATTGGAACTCTAGGTTTTCAGGAGCCCCATCAGATCTGCTTTCCCATCGGACTAAGGCAAGGAACGGCTACAGAAGGAATCGGTTTCTTTCAGATGGACTGCGAGAACAAACTTCAATTGTGCAAAAAGCAGCTTAAGGATTATGTCATTCAACGGCTTCCTGCTTCGAACCCCTTTATTCATTTTGAAGCGTATTTCTTTCCTCCTCTTTGAGAAATCTTTCTACAGCAAGGCTAATGTAGTATCACAATGCCATATCCAAGAAACGGGGCTCAGTCGTGACCACGAAACAGGGCAGACACGGGTTTAGGCTTAGAAATAGGCTGGCACAGATCTCTTGAAGCCCAACATAGAAATAGGCTGGCATGGATCTATTGAAGCCAATGCAAAGTAGAGAGTTCATCAAAGTGAAGAAGATGCTCAAGAATGAGGGGTAGTCAGGCCCATGGAATCAGATGCTTCAGACACAGGTCCTGTACATTCTGCGATCAGGCCCATGCCACCAACGCATAGAAGATCTCAAAGGATCTGGAAACCTACTTCAAGGAATTTGTAGCGTTATGCTTTAAGTTGTACTGTCCAAATCAATGTTTGAGATAGCACCTAGGTGTGTTGTTTTGCTTAGTTGCAGAAGACTGAAGAGGGCTACGAAATTGTACTGAGGAGAAGAGTGATTTTGCCCAGATTATGGCAAATCTTATTGCAGGAGGCTTTAACCGATTTGAAAGATCTGAAAAAAAAAATAGAGCAGATTTTGTTATTGCTGTTGGATCAGAGCAGAAGGTAATTCTTGAGCTTGATTTGCAAAATTTAAAAGTGTCGGAATTTAAGAGTGGCAGATTAAGCAAGTTAGAAATGAAGATTTTAAATGCCAGGTAAGTTACAATCTGCCTTTATGTGATTTCTATTTTATGTAGTTCCACATTTCCTTCCCATAAGAATTTCTTTGACAGGGTCATTTGTGTAAGAATGAAATGGCAGACTTGCAAAAAAGGCTGAGCTTGGTTTAGAGCATCATATTTTTATTAAGATTTGAAAGCTGGACATGTTTTTATGTACTCGCAATGATGCTGCATATCTTTTCCCTCTTTCTCGAATTGACGCGGCCTCGTTTCCTAACATGAGCAATAAAAAATGGCAGTGTTGGCACTTCTAGCTATTGCAACAGGTAATACCATGGGGTTTCAAGCTTGTCATTTATGTATAAGAAAGATGGCAGGCTTACAGAAATGGTTGAGTTAGTCGTTAGAAGGAGCAATGATGTCTTCAGATCTTGCTGGCTTTTTCATTTACTAAAATGGCAGTGTTAGCTATTGATGATATCTGCAGATCTGGTTCCTTCCTTTTAGAATTCAGGCAGCCTAGTTCTCGAACATGAGAAATGGCAATTGTTGGTACTTCTAGCTATTGCAACAGTAACAACAGGTAACAGTGTAGGCTTACAGAAATGCCCAAGTTAGGTTTCTCATGCCCTTACAATCAACTATGATGTATGCAAATCTTGTTCGGCGATAACAAATGTACATCAATGTATCTTTGCCTATGGTAGGAAGCAGAAGTGATTAGCACATTATAAAAAATGACTTAATGCAGTGTCACATCAATGAGTACCATTACTAGTATTATGCCAAATTCATAGCTTGGAATAAGCTTGTATTCTCTTTATAAATCTTGGGCTTTGAGTATTTTAGAGTACTTTGGAATTTGAATATGGCTTTCTCACTATGAACATGATTTTTCATTTTATTTTGATTTTTATTTTTTTGTTTACCTCAGAGTTTATCTATGTTTGTTTTTTTTTGGGGCCCGAAGGGCCCAAAAATTTTTCTAATATAACAACCAACATAACTACTATTAACATTAATTAACACAAACCATTACATCAAACATGTTTAAAATTAAATTCCCCCTTAAACCCCCTTTTGTTTGGGTGTATATTCACACGGGGGGTGACGTAGGGCAGCGACAGCCCCTGTAATTATGTTTTGCACGTACAAAATCAACACCATATAGTATATTGCCTGAAATCTTATAGTATTTTACAAATCTTGTTATACATTATAGCAAATTCTATACATCCATATCCCACAAACGAGGAACATTGTGTACGGTGTAGATTAAGGAATAAGGGGTGAATATGCCTATCCAACAGCTCTCTTGGCCGGAGTCACCCCCCGTGTGAATATGCACCCAAACAAAAGGGGGTTTAAGGGGGAATTTAATTGGATCCACTATAATGTCTAACAGTTGTAAATTCCCAGCTAGGCAACTAACTTTTGGACCACATTTTGACCCTATGCTAGAACACTCAGAGCTATGTTGAAATATGTTGGACATATCCTAGTCAGTTCTCAAATTTGAAGGCTATCCCTAATTTTCTTGTGACAGGCAAAAAGTTTTTACGCCTTTTGCATGATAGGAAGTATCTCAATTTCAACCTTTCAAATGCAAGACAAAAAGCCCAAATGACAGAAACCATTTTTTACGTAAGAAAAATAGAGCAAGTTATAAAGTCTGTTATAGACTCGTAATGATATACCCCCAAGTTTTAAACGTATTACAAAGACAATAGTTTAAAAAACATAGAATAAAAACATAATTATGTTATAAAGTCGTGAAATAACCAAGTTTTCAAACGTATTGCAAAAGACAATAGTTTAAAAAAGTACCACCATTCGAGCGGCATTCCTCTCCTCTTCTATTCTATTCTTCCTCATCTCACACCAATTATCAAAGCATGCTTGCCAATCTACACTCTCAAATGGTTCATTGCACAATGATACCATCATTGTTGCATTGAGTGTTCCTAATTTCATGCTTGATCTTGTAGCGCTCTTGATAGCATTTGGGCAGGAGAAACCTCTTTCACAAGATGTCATGCTTCCAGGAATAACCATACAACATTGCCATAACCTCATCAATGCTAGAAAATTGTCCCACCAACTGTCACATGTTCCACTTTCTTCTCTACAAATGCTCCAAGCCACCATTATACCTTTGTTCTTGGCAGCCCTATAAAGTGTCTCAATAAAGTCCTCTCTCTTACTCAAACATTTGGCAACATCTATCTTCGAAGAATATGCGGATGAATTGAAAAACTTCATCAAACCTCCTGGCAAGTGAATCTAATACATCATTGATGAAAGACTTACCAATACGAATATAATGTGCAAGAGAACCACTATCCTCTGGAATCTCATTCAAATTAAGCTCATCTAGACTATCTTTCTTTCTTGGAATTGGAATGTACTTCCTTCCCCAAATGCTCTCTCGGTAGAGAGTTATCTTCTAGTAAGTTTCAGTTTCACCATATCCAACATATCACCTATTTTTGTGACGTCAAGCTATTCCCTCTGGAATTCTGAGTTCAACTTGTTCAATTCTACAAGAATGTCCACCAAGAAATTGATTATGAATTGTACCTAAGAGAAATAAATTATGAATAAGTGATGGTCAATGAAAGGAAAAATTTATATTTAAATAGATCATGAAATTATACCTGATATAGTGGCCATTCCATAGAGTTTTTTGTCATGCAACTTCCATTGATCTAGAATAGCCGGCATGACGCAAACTAATCTTACCATTACTTGGTCTCTTGATAACCATCGCACGTATTTAGGTGATGCTCATCATAGGTGTCCAAATAAATTATTAAACTCCTAGTGTCCCTTTGATTACTTCCCCAACCATGAATAAACTTTGTTAGCTAGTTTGTCAACATAATCTAAAACATCAAGATCTGATGTCAATGCATCCTTCACCGCGAGTGCTTCTCTATGTGCAATGCAATGGATGCCCTTAATGTAGGGGTTCTTCGCTTGAAACCGAGTGACCATTCCAGTGCGACACCCTAGCATTGTGGATGCACCATCGGTAGCAAAAGCAACTACCTTATCTTCCTTAAGATCCACAGAGATCAATAAGGATTGTAAAGCATCATAGCATGACTCAACACTACCATCTTCAAGTGGCAAAAGTCGTAAAAAAGCAGATTTAGGCTCACCCTTACCATTTTGAGTTAGATATTGCATATATACAATAAGATGATTCATCATTACGAATGGAAAAGCATGGAGAGGAGCTCACCTTGTCAAGTTGATTAGACCTAAATACATTACAAATGCTCATAAGAAACTCCCTTGCAGCCATGTCATTGGTGTAAGCACCATATTTATCACTAGCAGGCATATCTAGTGCATGTATATGCGTCAAATGGGCACAAACATCATGAAATCTAGACAAGGGAATAGAACATTATGCACATCTAATGTATACTTTGTATGCATAAAATAATTCTCTCCATTTCTATACCACAAATAGCATCAATTTTAACATCCAATGGACCTTTCGCATTCTCACCTTTTAGCTTATGATGATATGCAACAGCTGCATATACATGATCCTCTGATTTTGCATGCTCATTCAATGCTGACAGTTGCATCAACTTAGAACCCTCTCTTGTGTATGTATTGTCCTTCCTAAATTCAATACACCAACTACACCACACGATCTTCTTGCGGGAGTCTTCACTCTAAAAGCCCATTTGTGAATTCTCGTCCACTCATTTCTCCATTTCCTCCTCTTGCCTGCAGCATCAACAATAGGTACATTCTCCTGTACATCACAAGAACCTTCTATAATTTCTATGGTCTCCTCAAGAAGTATGTCGGGCTAATGCTGAGCTTGAGAGCCTTGCAACTGTGCTATCAGATAATTTGTAGAAGGAAAACATAGATCTATTGATTGGTCCTTCTCCTTTTTTTATAGCTTGCCACTACTGTAATAAAAATCTAAAAACTAAGGAAATGCAAGGAGCAAGAAAAAGCAAGAAATCACTGAATTTAGAAAAAAAAATGTCAGGACAATTTAAATATCTAGCCATTCAAATGACAAATATGTATTTTGATGGCCCTTCTGTATGACAGCCAGCCCCCTCTTTGTGGCAGCCTGCTACTTCCCATATACCGAGAGCAACTTCTACCACACCCACTCGGATGTGGACAGGCTGCATCCTTATGTCGATCTATATGATGACATACAACATCACAAACAATTGGGCAAGGTCATGTTGCTTGGAGACTTTAATGCACGCACAGGGGCCGAGCAGATCCCAAAATTTGAACCCCTTGCAGAGGATGTATTGCAGCTGGAACGTGTAGAGATGGCTTGGCCAAGGATATCAGATGACAGCTAGATGACACGCTATGGCAGGCAGTTCCTATTGCTAGGCAGTATCTTTGATTTGGTCATTTGCAATGGGCTAGCACAATGGTTGTCTTCCAGCCGTTGCACTTGTAGATAGGAGAACCAGGGAGGTGGCACCAGTGTGGTGGATTACGTACTGGCAAAAGAGAAAGATCTACACCTGATTACTCATTTCAGCATTGGAACAAACAGTCGGGACGAGGAAGTAGACTCAGACCACCAGCCCCTGTTCCTACATATAGATTGGCAAGCCACCCACCGTGTAATTTGAGCCCTGAATCTGGTTCCTTGATCGCGAACATTTCTTTTTTCCAATCCTCATGTCCTTACTCAAATAAAGCGTGAAAATTGCGCTTGGATCATATGTCAATTTTCAATCTAAGAACATGTGGGATTTGAACCCGTGCTATTGCCCTGCATTTCTGAGCCCATACGATACATGGATCCTGTGGTCGAGGATCATGAGATTCCCACTATTGAACTTGATATTTTTCAATCGATTACTGCAATTTGCACCATTTCATGGTAGTCAGTGGGTTTTGAACCTAGATGGGGATTGCCCATAATCAATGGCTTGACCACTATGCTGCCAGCGCGAGAGAAATCTTTCCCATTTTTTATTTTTTACTTTCTTGCCTTCCGTCCTCCCCCAATCTTGCCCTTTTTTTTTTTGAACCATCCAATGGTAGCCAGTGGGTTTTGAATCTGGATGGGGGTCGCCCATAACCAATGGCTTTACCACTAGGATCTCACCGATTTTTGTTTTTAAACCACCCAATAGTAGTCAGTGGGTTTTGAACCTGGGGGTCGCCCATAACCAATGGCTTGACCACTAGGCCACCATCGCCATGGATGTCTTTTATATTTTTTTCTTTCTTTTTTAATCACCCAATGGTAGTCAGTGGATTTTGAACCTGCCTGGGGGTCGCTCATAACCAATGGCTTGACCACTATGCCACCATCCTGATGGATATCTTCTCCATTATATATATATTATTATTTATTTTATATTATTGACCCGACATGGATGAGGGGAATCTCATGATAATTGAATAGCAGGCCATGTATCATATGGGCATATAGTGATTCTCATGCAAAAGGCACATAGACATATGAGGAGGATAGTGCATTCTCTCTTGTCTGCATTTGAGTAAGCGCTGCCAATACATTGGTACGTAGATCGATGACAACGTGATCTAATGTCAATCCTTGTGGCAGCCATTGAAGGTAGTTGAATAAAGACAATCGAAGAGGCAATTGTCATCTATGAATGGTCCAGGGCCGACTTTCTGGCTAATAAAAGAAGTCAGTTCTAGATATTGGTACGTACATCCATCTTCTTGATTTGCCTCATCTAATACTTTTACTATAACTTTGTGTGCATAGATACGATCATAACTCTCGCACTTTTCACTAGGCCCTTTTCCATGTCTAGCTGTTTCATAATGTGGCATATATCGCCCACTTTAAGTTTGAGTTTGTGGTTAGGTATTCCGAAATGTGTGAAGTTATTAAGAAAATCTGATGTCTCATGGGTGGTGATGTATGATTTCTTCTTGTTCGGTAATGTGATCATGATTATAATATGATTTGTCATGATTTGGAACTCTATTAAGAACGTTATCATTGAAACTATCAATGCTCTTATTGATTGACGATATAACGTTTTGTTTCTTGCATGTTGCTAAATTTTGAAGGATGTTGAATGGATAGAGAAATTCAATGCTATCTTCTACGCTCGTAGTTATATGAAAGATATCCAATGAAACTGTGGATTCCTCCCAATTCTCTCCTATACGATCAACAAAGCGCATCAGTTTGGGATCACAGACATTACGTATCGGATGTACGAACTTAAACACACGAAAATATTGCCATAATGGCAAGGATTTTATGGACGCATTATATGTTGAGTTTTGTCCTCCTCCCTTGACAATAGGCGCGACCTGTTTGAAATCTCCAGTGGCAGTAAAGTGCTTGCCTCAAAGGGAAGACTATTCCTGCAAAGTCGTTGCAATACATGATGCACACTATAAGAGATGTATTGGCCATAGGGAATTCATCCCAGATAATAATAACAATTCATCCCAGAATTGTGTTCTATCATTGAGTGAAGTCCTATATTATTTTCTTCCATGGGGATTTGGAATATGGATTGAGTTGTTCGCCCTCCTGTATATTGGAGAGCTGCTAATACAGTTGTACTACATGGGAGGACTATACCTTGGTTTTCCCCCGTATGGACAGACATATGTAATTCAATAGAAATGTTTTCCCTCTGCCAGTTTTTCCATCAATGAATAAAGGTTGATTGCACTCTAGGGTCAAAGCATGGAGCTGGGGGGCATTTTTGCGCCAGCCAGGCACCCCCTAAGCACCTAATGCGGGACATTTTACTTATTTTTATCTTTTTTTCTACAACTCCGATGAAGCTGAAATTTTGTATTCCAAGGCGTAATATGAATGCGCTTCAGGGAAAAATATCAAAAAAATAAAAGAAAAATATTTTTTAAAAATACAAAGAAAATAGCTCCGGAAAGCACCCCCTAAGCACCATCTGTCGCTGACACAAAAAGTGTCCCCCACCTCCATGCTTTGATCCTCTAGTAATTCTAACCATTCTCAAATGAAGTTGTATATTTTACGCGTGTCATTATTCATTATGCTTATATCTGCATCACGATATCTAAATACCTCTCATGGTTTGAAAATTTTTGTAATTTGTGCATGATATTTCTTCCAAGACGAGGATGGGTCACAAAATGGTCTTGTAACACAACTCTGAAGAGATGTACCACATTTGATAGGTGTGGATTGTA
The DNA here is from genome assembly GCA_021234155.1 of Isoetes taiwanensis. Taxonomy (NCBI): domain Eukaryota; kingdom Viridiplantae; phylum Streptophyta; class Lycopodiopsida; order Isoetales; family Isoetaceae; genus Isoetes; species Isoetes taiwanensis. The sequence goes on from JAJEKV010000007.1 coordinate 6,239,751, forward strand.
TCGCTCATCGAGAAGCACTTGCAGCTAGTGATACTTTCAATTACTTTCTCGTATTTAAAGATCTTGAGAAAGTGAGTTCATGGGTGGATAGATCTTCAAAAAGGCATGCAAGTTTACGTTCTTTAGAGGAGGTTTTTGAGTTGCCAAAGATTAATTGCAACAAATCCATGACGGGAGATGGCTTTCTCATGGCAATGTCATCTCACCTATTGTAAAATTGATGCTGGCTCTTATGCGCTTATGGGAAACAAATGAAGAACATGAACTACTAAGTTCTTTCAAAAAGGCAAGTGTGCAATTCTATTTTCATTTCCTTGCAGGTGTTTTATTGGAGGTTAATGTCTTGAATAAGCTTTTCCAAGAAGGCATGGTTGAAATTTCCACCATATCATCTACGGTTTCCTCCACTATTGCTATTTTAGACTCAAGGTATTTTGATACATCTTTTGGAAGACGTGCCAAGTATACTACTGAATTCTTAGCGATGGTTCAAGAGCATCAAGGCCACTTGCTTTATAAGGATGATGGAGGTTTTCGTCATAGGTATATATGAATTCTTTTGATACTAAATGTTTGTTTTGTATTGTTACTTCGTAGTTATCTATTTTATTGCTTACTAGGTACATGCTTTCCTTTGATACAACATTTGGAGACACAATTGCATCGTGTATCAAAGTTGGTCAAGAATTTGTGAGGAAAGTCATATCATGTTTGAAGCAAAGATTTAATGATCGAGGAGAAGATTTGTTAACAAGCACAAAGTTATTCTCCACAAATGAATATCCTATGGATTCGAAGGAAATGGAAGACCAAACAGAGTAAGTGGACTAGCACTTTATGCAACAATTTTGGGGAAGGGAAATATGCATTTCTTGATATTGAAAAGTGCAAAGGGCAAGCATATTCAGTTGTAGTAAGATTACAAGTGCAACAAAGCCGTAAGAACATGAAGACTTTATGGGATGCTTGTAGAGTGTGTAATTTGTATTTTGATATCTATGATGACATGATGAAGTTATGGCAAGCAGTTCTAATTCTTCCAGCATCTTCTATAGAATGTGAACGTGGATTCCGAAGGCAAAACTTGATAAAGGATGATGATTGAGAATCTTTGAATCCGAAAACTCTTGAAATGTTGATGTTCTTATCGTTATCATCGCCTGATGTGGCAGATGCAGACTATGAGATGATCTATGCTAATTGGATAGATCATAAGCAACGCTATATGGTGCAATTGTAAACTTTGGGCTAGTTACTTTGAATCATAATTGGAAGGCCTTTAAGCTTTATGTGTGAATTGTTTTTGCTTTTATATAGAAGATGTGCTTGTTTATTGCAGCTTTACTGAATGGCTAAGAAAAAATTTAACCTTCAAATGATTGGCATCTTGACAAAATTGCCATTCAACATGAATGGCAACTCTAAAAGTTGCCCTTCGAAAAAATAGAGATACCACCATTCAATTTTAAGGCTTGATACCTAGGTGATGAAAAGTTGGCATGCTTTACGTTACAACATAAAAATAGAAAAGCCATTGTATGACCAAAGTATAATAACTAAGTCTTGGAGCAAGTCCCCTTAAAAAACCAATGTGTTAATCGAGTTTTACAGAAAATGTGGACTCGTATTTGTGCAAGCAATTTAACCCTTCAAATGTTCTAACATGTGCTCTTTGTTTCTAAATACACATTGGAGCAAAAGTGTTTTTGCATGGTCCCTTTTTGTTTTTTTAGTGTATTTGGGTCCTAAACATATTTTTGAATCATAATAAACAAAATAAGAGAGAATATTGCTTGCAAAAACTCCAAAACAATAACTATATTTTGTTTCATGGGGAACGAAGAAAAAAAGTTAAACCGGGTAAGTTGCCACCCCATGCTATTGTTTTGACCACGTCTTAAGGTATCAACATAGCGGCGTACTAAATATCATTTAGATAGGATTAAAAAATAATAGATGATAATGATAGAAGGGGGGGGGGGGAGATGGGGAGAGAACATGATGTAGGAGAAGAAAAGGCTATGCCAATTTGTCTACCAGTGATACAAACTTACACAATGAGGACAGAGAGAGAATTCTACAGAGAGCAACATAATTATATGCAATCTTGCCCGAGGAGGATAGGGACACAGAATATGATAAAGAAACATAGAACGTTATGCAAATTTATGCGAAGAGGATAGAGTGAAAATTTGGGAAAGAGAACTAAAATGCTATGCAAATTTATTTGAGGAGTGGCATACTGCAAAGAAGAGCAGAATGCTATGCAGGGCTTCCTAAATGGGATAGATTTAGAATGCAAGAAATGGCTAGAGAGCATCTAAGACATTCCCAGTCTAGACCCATAGTAGACAGAGATCCAGCAGTTGTACATGCAGATCATGTTGCATCATCCAACCAAATACACGTGCAGGAAGAGGATAGTATATCGAGTAGACTGGTATTTGCTTCGGTCCATTAGCAAGCTCAAGCACATCAAATGAATTTGGACATTTATTGAAGTTATGTAATGTGTAGATGGAACAAGCGATGTACATATTGTCAAATTCTTTTACTCAATGTTGAGTATGATGGATTTTGTTGCAATAGAGGAAGATGATTACTACCACCTTTGCCGCCCTTGCCCATGGCACTACAAAACCTTTACAACGCGCAAGGATTTGCTGAGTTATCGAGAAAAGTGAATAGATTGTTTTGTTTTACGTGGATTTATAAATTTGGATTTCCCTTCGTAAGTGACAATTACTGGACGAACTTACCATCGACTATGTCCCACTATAAAGTCAGGACATTCGATGCATTGGTATATCTACGATGAATCAGAACGGTACACACAAGCACGGAATCAAAACATGCCATTTTAGTGAGTGGAAATTGTTGACTCAATCCTCGACCAAATAAATCCATTTATTTGGAATCTCCGAACTACCGGAAGCACGGGCTTGCCATGAGCATATATAAAAATAGAAGGAGCAGTTGCAAGCAATGAAATTGATGCCATTGTAGATGTTAACAACACAGCTGAAATTGTGCCACGGATTGCAGTATTTTTGGTTCAAAACGAGGGGAGCCGACCTTCATGAATTTCTTGGATCTTATATTTGAACTGTGACGTTTCGCATAGGTTCATGATATGAACCATTACAATACCTCGCTTATTCCCCCATGACACTATGGGTTGGGGACTTAGAAATGAATATAATTTTACACAATTACAATGGTACAAAACTAGATTGTTATATGAAACTAGGTTGTTTATGTGGAGAATACTTGGTCAACATGTATTCGAGAGTTGAAGATGCTAGGGTAATTATTTTTAGGATGCTGATGTTTCGCAATTGAAGAGTGGAATACGATGAGGATTATTCAGAACGAGAGAATAATGATCAAAATGACATCATTTTTCTTTTGTCGTTCATGGGATATCAAAGGTGGTGCTCTGTGCAAGTAGCAGATGCAATGGCATTGTCTAGATCAAAAGGTTGTCCAACTTTGTTCATCACCATAACTACAAATACGAATTGGCCTGAAATATGAGTTAGACTCAAACCTGGACAAAGTGCATCTGATGTTGCTATGATTGTCGTTCGGTGCTTTTATGGAAGATTACAACGGCTGAAGGAGCTTTTTCATGAATTCTTTCAATGCATATTATATGTAATAACAGTCATAGAATGCCAAAAACATTGATTGCCACATGGCTATCTCGTCTTGCGCATTAAACCTGATATACCAATCAAATGCATAGATGAGATCATCTCTACTGAATTGCCCACTAGTTCAGTCCTTCGAGAACATGTCCAAAAATTCATGATAGACATTCAGAAGGGTGCCCCCCAAGTGGCAGTCCCTACTATTACAAATATGCAAAGGATGTCAATCCAACAACGTATCTTGATTCGAAGAGATACGTACAATATGGAAGGCAGAGTATAGACAATATATGGGTGCTTCTATATGATGCTTTCCTCCTGTATGAGTTGGATTGTCGCATTATGGTAGATATAACATCCACAATTCATGTATTTTCTTATCTTTATGGCTATATCTACAAGGGATTTGACAATGCCAATTTTTGAGTAATGCAAGATACGTACTCGGCTTCTATACCTTCATCATTAGGTAATGAATATGAAACGACTGCAGAATCCTTGTCGAGTAACAATGATCAAAGAGAAAATATCACAAACCAATATGCACTAGCCGATCAAGCTGCTAGACGACCTCCTAAGGATGAAATACAGGATTACTTGAGGGCATGTTACATATCAGCAATAGAAGTGGCATGGAGAACAATGTCGTATGACATAACAAATAAGTCTCCTCCTGTCAAATGCTTGCCTGTGCATCTTCCATGTCAAAATACAAGATCGCTATTAGATCGATATTTCTTACGTACTTTTGGCCTCAAGTTTGATACGTTCACATACATCCAATATTATGAACAACACATGTTGACTATATATACAACATTGGCAAATGATTCTAGAAGTTATCTAGAACAAGAGCGAGAGGGGTTCACGAGGAATATAATTAAGAGAAGGGTCAGACAACCAATTATATATAGGATCCGATTGCTATCGCCTCAAGTGGAAGAGGCATTCTACTTGAGACAAATCCTCCTACATTGTCCTGCAAGGACATGGGATGAGCCGAAAATCATCAACGAAAAACAGTATGAAACGTACCAGCAAGCTGCAAAACCAAAAGGATTACTCGTGGCACATAATGAGGCAGTACTAGTCATGGAAGAAGTTGTTTTCCTATCATTGAGTCCTATACAACTGTGGTTCTTATTTGCAATGGTCTTGCTTGATCAAGCTCCAGCAATTGAACTATGGACTAGATTCAAAATACCGATGAGTGTCGATTTACTAGACGAATATCCAAATAATGATACAATCGCCTTCGACGAATCCCTTCATTTAATTTAAAAATATTTTAACACAACATAGTACAAACATCATGGCGTTCAGTCTCTAATAAGCCACTGCAGAGACATGTAGATACTGGGAAAGTTCAAATTCATGAGAGATGCACTTCTATAATGGCAGCCCATTTGTAAATATTTCCTCTGGCAAATAATTATGATGACCTGATAGATCAACACTAGCAGAATTTTTGAGATAGACTAGGAGCGGGATATTTCAACTAGCGATTCTAGACCAGCTACTTACCTTTGTTGTTGAGCAATGCAGACTCTCAGTATACATCATTTGGGTGCTGCCCTATTTCAAAATTAGTGTTCTGAGAACGTTATGGTGGCGGATTCAATTTCTTAGGATTTGTAATGATTTGAGATGGATTCATTAAGCAACCATCTAATCCGGATATTTTTTCCATCGTCAAGTTTGAAATCCTTCTGTCTTAAATATTCTCATCCTCTATAGTAATCTTATAATTCATTGCCTGGTAGATGAAACACCAAACTGGTTTGTATAACAAAGAAAAAAAACAAATTTGATGGGCTCTTCTAGCAGTCATGTTTGAAAAACTTTCTACAAGTTTCCATAGAATCTTAATCCAAAGGTATATAAATGATGTTGCAAATGAACTGATATTGAGTTCTGCATTGAAAATATAGGAAACCATGATGCATTTCATCCATATGCCATGTTGCAGATGGCTTTCATTGCTTAATAACTACCAGGTCGGGCATATAATGAGGTAAAAAACTTCTGGACTGCCAAGCTCAAGAACATTCATAATATGCAGGAAATTGATATGATTAAGCTACCGTATTCAAAACAGGACACAAATAGAATGTACTAGAATGTATAACTATAGCATAAGAATGGAGCAACTTCTAGTACTTTAAGTATGCTGAAGTATGTAAGATTCTTGAATAGGTTTCTCATCGTCTCGCACTCTTTTTTATGCTACATTTTTTTGTAGCCTAGAGATTGCACATAACGAAAGTGTTTTAGGCGTAATTAGAGCTTTACCTGCAGCGAGAAAGCTGGACATTGCCTACTGCACTAAAATGAGACTTTATAATCAGGTAACAACTGCGACAGTTTTCGGCATGAAGTGCAGGTCTCAAGGTTAGGTCTCAAGATTAACTGCTTTTTAGCTTGTATATATAAAATTCCTTTCGTGTTGATAGCAAATTTTGTAGTAGCTACATTGCAGCAATCTGGTAGATTGAGCTAATATCTAGGAATATATGTTGATTCTAGGGAAAGGTCCTTTGCAAAGCAACAACATAGTGAGGTGATGTTCCATTGAGCTGAATGAAATGAGTACAATGACCCCAGCGCGTTATTGGTGGTTCGAACACATTGGTCTAGTTTCCCATCTTTTTGGCCCCGGCGGCGTCGTGGGGGGCCACGTCGTCGTGGGGGGCCACTGTGGCTTCTGCAGTTGCAGTCTCTTCTGAGGTGGTGCGCTCCCATGGCCGTTGGCGTTCTGCTTCATTTCATGCTCGCTACATTTTGCCTAGTATCGAGGACTGTCTCTCGCAGCCTCAGCCTGTGATTGGAGGAGGTAGGTTCCCCTTTGTGTCGGATGTTATTGCTTTGCAAAGGATCTTTCCCTAGAATGCTATGGTTCTCTTCTTATATAAAAGAGAACCATCACTCTGAGAAAAGGGACGCCTGTTTTGGCGTCACGCCATTTTGGACATAGGATCCATCTATAGCCTGAGCTTTCTTTAGCACAGGCTTTTTTTAGCTCTGTCTGCTATATATCCCTGTTGCTTGCAAGCAATTCTCATTGGCGTTTCCTCCTCATTCCACCTCGTGAGGGCTGGATCGACTCTTCTCTTCTATCTCTTTGGTGGCTGGTGGCCTCTGCAGTTTCCCAGTGTAGCACTCGCTTCTGGAGGGCATCTCGGGCAGGGATAGGTTCCATACATATAAAATAAAAAATTTCGACGTATAAAGTCAAAAAATACGTATTTTATTGTTAAAAACATATTTTATGTATTTTTCTCTCGCCGACCGAAAAAAAAAATTCGTCGTCTGTAAACCTTCTAAACCGCGTATCTGAGAAAGTTTTTCGCGTCGCCAAACAAAGGAAAACCACGCACGGGAGGGATTTTTTGCGTACGCACTTTATACTGTTTTGCGTACGCAAAAAAACTTCCGCGTACACGGTTTAGAAGGTTTTGCATATGCAAAATTCAAATTTCAAATTTGTACGCTCGCATATGCGCTTTATATTGATTTGCATACACGAAAGAACTTTCACGTACGGGCTTTAGTGGAAACCGCGTACGCGAAATTCAAATTTCAAATTTGTATGCAGATTTTTCTTTTTCGCGTACGCGGTTTTCACTTTTTCGCGTATGCGAAAATTGTGTCGTGTACGCGGATGATTTTTTTTTTTTCACGTACGCAGTATTCAATGTTTCGCATACACGAAAAAACTTTCGCGTACGCCCTTTAATTCTTTTCACATATGCAAAAATCTTCCGATGCCGAAATTTTTTTTTTTTGCCGTATTTTTTACGTTTTATACGACAAATTTGTGTCGTATCATACGAATAATACGTATTGCATATAAGACGTACGGAGTATTGAACCTATCCCTGACCTCGGGGACGACCCCTGCGGTCGAGCCTAGTCTTTCTTACTCTCTCTCAGCGTAGCTCTGTGGCTTCCGAGTATTTACATTTTTTTGAGGTGTCATTTTCTCTCGAGTCCATTCTTCGTCTTGTTCTTGTTTTTTTCTGATTCAGTTAGCGTTTTAATACTTGGCCCATCAGGGCTTCTAAACCCTTGTCTTGCTTTAACCTTCCATGAGGTTTGTTTGTTTGCAGCTGCCGGACGATCCTCCTTTTGGTGGTTCTCGCAGAGTGGCGAGCCCGGAGCAGTTCCTGAGCAGGCACCACGAGTATGGCGGCCGAGTTTGGAGATTTGAGAGTTCGGGGATAGGAGCTGGCTGGCGACGCAACGGATGGTGCTGGTCTGGTGGCTCTGTCTGGAGATTTTCCATTATGCTTGCTTTGAGATAAGGTGATTGGTGCTCAACTCGAGTTGTCTGGCTACCGAGGATGATCTTATTATCTTATTGTTATTACTCATTTGGGGTTCATTTGTTTCACAATGCACGATAAGAGGATAAAGAGGATCGAAATAAGAGCCCACCCTCAGGAGGATCAATGACATGGAATAAGCAAGCGAAGAACAAGCGCTGCAAGAGGTGAACATGGCAAAATGCCGAACCAGTACGGGCAATTAAGACCTCTTGGCTGACTGCAATCTGGTCACATTTAGACTTCCGGATCAATAGTAAAGTAGTACCAATGAATGGCCAAAACAATTCTAAAGCCAAACATAATGTAAAAAACCCCAGAACTAGACAATTACCGAAGGTTTATTAAGTAAGAAATAAAGCCACATAGACTCAAAGTTCGAAGTCTTATCAACTGGACTAAACCCCCCACACACACCCCAACATTTGGTCCACGGCTGAAAACAACAGTAAAAATAAAATACGAGTTGTTTTTTTGAAGATTTGAAAAAAACCTACACGTAGTTATATGGGGGTGTGGTTTTCCAAGGATATGCTGTAGTTTTTCTTAAGGATATGTAGTTTTTTTTTAAAGAATGGGTGGTTTCTTAAGGAGGTGTAGTCTCTTATTTAAGGATGTGTTGTTTTTTTAGCGCATGGTGGTTTTGAAGGGATGTTTTTTAAGGTGTTGTTTTTAAGGTAGTGTTTTTTTGAGGTGTGGTTTTTAAGGTTTTCTAAGAATCCGTGTATGACCAAGTTGTCTACATGCCATTCTTGCCACAAAATGGCAAAGATACAAGAGTTATATATGCTTGACACACTTCACTAGCATTTGACTTCAAACATGCTACCTAGGCTCCAACATGCAAGGTGGCTCCAACATGGCAACTAGGCTTCAATATGCCAAGGTGGCTCAAACATGCCACCTAGACTCCAACATGCCAAGGTGACTCAAACATGCCAAGGAGGCTCAAACATGACACCTAGGCTCCGGGCATGCCAAGGTGGCTCAAACATGCCAAGGTTGCTCCAACATGGCACCTTGGCTCTTACATGCCACGGTGGCTCAAACATGCCACCTAGGCTCCAACATGCAAAGGTGACTCAAACATGCCATGCGAGCTCCAACATGCCACCTAAGCCCAAACATGCCAAGGTGGATCAAACATGCCAAGCGGGATCCAACATGCCAAGGTGGCTCAAACATGCCACCTAGGCTCCAACATGCCACCTAGGCTCCAACATACCACCTAGGCTCCAACATGCCAAGGTGGCTCCAACATGCCACCTAGGCACAAACATGGCAAGGTAGCTGAAACATGCCACCTAGGCTTCAACGTATGCCACGTGGGCTCCAACATGCCACCTAGACTCCAACATGCCACCTAGGCTCCAACGTGCCAAGGTGGCTAAAACATGCCACCTAGGCTCCAACGTGCCACCTAGTCTCCAACATGCCAAGATGGCTCAAACATGCCAACTCGACTCCAACATGCCACCTAGAATCAAACATGCCAAGGTGGCTCAAACATGCCACGTAGGCTCCAACATGCCACCTAGGCTCCATCATGCCAAGGTGGCTCAAACATGCCACCTAGGCTCAAACATGCCAAGGTGGATCAAACATGCCACGCAGGTTCGAACATGCCACCTAGGCTCAAACATGCCATGCAAGAAATATGATAACCTTTGAAAATTTTGGTAGAGGAGTTTGGCAAGGGATAGAATAGAGGGACCTTGAAGAACTTAAACGCTGACACCCTTCCCCAAATCGAACCAGGCCAGGACTTTGCCCAGCTTCCTCACCAGAGGGGAGAGGTCAGACCCCAGAAGACGGACCTCAAAAAGGTTGCGGAGGTAGCCTTTCCTGCCAACGATCCTCCGGGAGGGCAAATACCAATGCCCCGCCTCCTGGAGCTCAGTTTCCCTATCCGACTGTTGAATCCACCGTTCAAATAACCTGCTTCGAGTAAATTCAAAAAAATCCAAGATCCGTCTGGAAGAACTTATCAAACCGCGAAGCGTCCTGCGATCGACCGTGTAGAAACCCAAGTGTTTTGTCGTTCGAGCAGTACAAAGGCTCCAGAATGGAGATTTGACTTCGCCATGTCATCCGGAATGGTAGAGACCAAGTTATACGGTCATTTTTGGCAACAAAAGAAACACGAACCTCTACATGGCAGTATTCCGCAGCCACCTCTTAGGCCAATTGACTACGAACGTGTTGGACATGAGCTACCTTGGCACTTCTTGGAGAAAGGGTGGTCTTCCGCCCATAAAACTTGGTCTCGAGGGTAATGTCGATGTTTTTGAGTCTATTGGCAGAGTTAGTTTATAGTTCCGGAGTGGGAGAGTTGCCTATCCGTGGCCAAGGGCCTTCGGGAGAGGACCTTTGGGGCGAACTGCTTCCGGAAGGTTTTAAGTGTTCATCTTCTGGCATCAATACCCTCCCTCTACGTGATGACATTGTGCAAGATCTTGGTCGAATCTGACTAGGATATGGCCTCCGAAACATAAACCCTGTGTGTTGCTAGGTTATTGAAGGGTTTACGTTATGGAGGTTGCGATTTAGTCGGTTGCACTTGGGACATGGTCAACAAGCTGCAGGTTGAAAGCATGAAGCAATAGGAACTGAAGGAATGGGGTTTGGATCTATTGGCCATCCCGAATGATCCCAAACAATTTTGCTACTGCAAAAGGCGCCCTTGGCTTCTATTTGCCATTATGGAAGGAGGATAAATCTAAACTCCATACCGTCAATTCCTATTGCTTCGTGTTTTCAATTGCAGCTTCTCGGCCATGTCCCAAGTGCAACCGACTAAAACTCGGCCTCCAAAACGTAAACCCTTCAATAACCTAGCAACACACAGGGTTTACGTTTCGGAGGCCATATCCTAATCAGATTCGACCAGGATCTTGCACAATGTCATCACGTAGAGTGTTGACGCCAGAAGACGGACCCTTAAAACCTTCCGGAAGCAGTTCACCCCAAAGGTTTTCTCCCGAAGGCCCTTGGCCACGGACAGGCAACTCTCCCACTCCGAAATTGTAAACTGACCCTGCCAATGGACTTAAAACGTCGAGATTACCCTTGAGACCAAGTTTCGCGGGCGTAAGACCACCCTTTCCCAAGAAGCCAAAGTAGCTCATGTCCAATACGCTCCTAGTCAATTGGCGTAAGCGATGGTCGCAGTAATATTGTCATGTAGAGGGTCGTCGTTTCTTTTGCTGACCGTATAACTTGGTCCCTAGGGTAATGTCACTATTCCTGATGACATGGCTAAGTCGAATCTCCATTCCTGGAGCCTTTGTACTGCTCGAACGACAAAACACTTGGGTTTCTACATGGTCGAAAGCGCAGATGCTTCACGGTTTGATAAGTTTCCCGCACGGATCTTGGATTTTTTGAACCCGCCAAGCAAGTTACTTGAACGGTGGATTCAACGGCCAAATAGAGAAATCGAAAGCCCGGAGGGGGGCATTGGCATTTGCCCGCCCGGCGAGAGCCGGGTGAAAGGTCGCCTCGGAACCTTTTATGAGGGGAGAGACTTTTTGCTTATAGCCTCACAAGAGGGGAGAGGTCATACCCCGCAAAGCGGACCCCAAAAAAGTTGCTAAGGCACCTTTCTCGGCCATGCTTAATGTCCCCCCTACGAAATGGCAATCTTCCCTATATCAAATGGGGTTAGGAATTTGCGTTGCAACCTCGCAAGATCCTAGAAGACGAATCACAAAGAGGTTTTCAAGATAGCTGTGCATCTCCATGAGATCGTATGCCAAATCCTAGTGGAATCCGACGCTGCCATAAGCTTTCAAAAGTTGTGGTCGTGATCAAAATCTACTTCATTGGTGCAGAGTGGCAATGCATAGTGCAATAGTGGCACACAAGGTGACATGGCAATGATATGGAACGATAAATGATGAGCTGGCATCAAAAAAGAACAAGCAAACCTTTTTTTGTTGAGAAATTGACTATATGCAAAAATTATGAGAAATGACATGGCATGAGTATAGTGAGGTGGCAAAGATGAGTGGTGAGATGGCAAAATATGAAGGGGTGGAACAATGAAGAATGTGCATAGACAATTTGGCAACTTTTTAAACAGCAGATTTTTCCATGGTGACATGGCATTTTTTTGGATGGTCTGGCATGTCACATGATGATTAAGCATTTTATGCACTTTAGATATAAAATGACTAGGCCAAATTTTTGAAAAAAAGGGTTTTTGAAGTGAGATAAGTAGGTTATTAATAATCGCAAGCAAGTGACATGGAATGATGTGGCTTTAGGGTTCTGAGTTCTTTGGCAGAGCCAATTTGCAGTTCCAAGGTAGGTAAGTCACCGTCCGTCACATTTTGACTTGCACTTGTGTCTTACCAAACAATAGTGTTATATCAAAAATTTAATTATCATGTATTCAATGCACGTCTGTTGCATCGTTTGTTCATCTGTACCCTCTCTCTCCCCCACTACATAATGCTGGAGCCCAAGCCATCGCAACTATGCAAACAAAATATTCTATCATATTCAAATTAAATCTAATCGTTCAAAATGCCCTTTGCCCCTCTATCCCAAGGGCTCCCTACATGTGCCACAACCTAGCCTTCTCATCATAACATACAACAAAATAAAATCCAAGAGAGAACTACATGTCTCACACACAGACACACATATATGCAATGTTATGAAGGTTATATTTCGTTCATTGTTATATTTGACAAATGGTCCATTCCGACACATCTATCTAAACATCTTTACATCATATTTTATGTGTTGAAGCATATTTTATGTTCTTAACATAGCTGATGCTTTTCTTTCTTGTCCATAGGGTGTTTATTTCTTTCATCTGCTGATTGCGCCACAACATAGCACCTATGTAATCAACCAAATCCTTTTATTTTTGCATACCCAATTGAAAGGTTTTATGATGCTTCCCATGTGATTTAATATACACTTAGTTTTATTTCTTTTCTTCTCTTATTGAAAGAATTTTAGGTAAGAGGTATGAGAGGCAAATACATGTTTTGATACTTAAGCATTCAAATAATAAGAGCACCACAGATGGGACTTGTTATACTATTCACACATCTGCCTTGGCAAATCTGAAGTAGAGTATAGGATGCATTTCCAGTATGATTGAAACTAAAGTGGCTAGACCAATTTTCAGCATAATTGTTCTATATTGTATTTTAACTGGATCATTTATGGGACACATTCCATATATTATTGGACCCTTCTCCCTCAACTACCTTTGAAGGGATTCCTAGCCAACTGATGGATCTAGTTTGATGCCCACTGAATAGACACCAATAGAATTACAACATGGCATGAGGAGCTTAAGAAATTGTATATTAAGATGTACATTGAATTAAAGGAAATGCGCACAAATGATTAACGTTAGAGACAAGAATAAGCACCACGCCCCGCCTAGATGGATTTATTTCCAGGAATAAGCATGCCAAGAAGATCGATTTGGCTTGGATTCAAGGTAACATGTGGTCCAATCGGCTTGGCATCAAGGTAAAATGTCAATACCCCAATCTTTTATGCTCATACTTGAGTATGAGCCCTATGACCCAAAATTTCTTGCTACACCTAAGATATAACTAGAACTCGCATGCAATGTGAATGTAAAACCAAGATAGTATGGTCCCCTTTAATCTAACAAATCATGTAAGAAGGAAACATACCTCAACCCTGTCCTAATGGTTTTATGCTCTACTAAGCGCAGGATGCCACCAAAGCAATCACCATAGCCATTGGATTTCTCCAAATCTTCTCCTCACTATCTACGAGCATTTTAAATATTCATTGGCATGATCATAATCCTTAAAGGTTTTTATCATGTTGCTCATATCCCCATTCACCATTCACTATTTGTGATATGTCAACAACTGAAGCAATTTCTATATCATCTATCTAGTCCTTTCTGGGGCATAAAATGCAACTAAACAGAAACCAAAGTAGACAATAGAGATGAGGCTATATATGTATTGTTATTAGCATACTATAAGACGAATCAGCAAGTGGTTGAACATGGCATCCTATTATTGTTAGTGGAAAAGTAATAGAAATGGGTTAGAATAAATTCCAGGAGAACCATCTTTGCTCTGTATGTCACCATTCTTAATCTCACCATTCTCAATGTGCAACAGTAAGGTCTGTAATTAGTACCTTCCAAAAAAAAAAATGCACCTGCAAGATCGAATCAAAGATGCACATTCAGCACTGGCAACATGACAAATGGGATTCTATGCCACGATAAACACACTAGGTAATAAAACTAACACCATAGTATAATGCCCTACTCTCAAAAAGATAAGACGATGCTGAGAAAATGATGCCGATTTGCCAGTTTCTGGAGTTGCGATACCAAAAGGCGTGAGGGGCAGACTAGTGCTTATAACAAGTTTAGGCCACTCGTGATGGATATCTGGGTATATTCCAGCATATACTCGAGATATCTCAACTTCCCACACAACCGAGCGCTTGCCCTTAGGGGCAACCCAAAAACCCATAAGAAAACTTGCCAGAAGATCCCGATATACGTGTACTTTGTCGGGAGATTTTCCCAGAAGATGGCGCAATGCGCGTCCCATCCGTTTTGGCTATGGCCATATGACTTGAACATAACAAGACTCATAATAGGTTAAAAATTATAAGTTATTTAAAATAAAGTTATTTACAAGTTATTTAAAGTTTCAAATGGTTGAGAATAAGGGCCAGTTTTGGCCAAGATGAACGGCTCAGATGGCGATCCTGACACTTTCATGCTATTGGTTCTAACTACTTTCCCGCTTCTCCGCTTACTCATCGCAAATCCGCTCAGGTATTCTGTGCGTCTCCTGCTCTGTGCAATCAAATCCGCTTATTCTGTGCAAATCCGGCCTGCTCTGTGCAAGCAAATCCGCTTATTCTGTGCAAATCCGGCCTGCTCCGTGCAAGCAAATCCGCTTATTCTGTGCAAATCCGGCGGCCTACTCTATGCTTTGTCGCTTCGCCATCAAGAATCTGGAAGCTATTACTAACAAATCGAGTTTTGCAGTGGGGAGGCATGGCGCTCAAGATCTTTCTTGGTGCTTAGGTTTTTTTGGCTCATGTATTTTTAGGGCGCCTAGGTTTTTTCAGCTTATCTGTTTGTAGATCAAGATGCCAAGATGCCGTTATCAGAGCAAGGCAACCGTAGAGCTATGGAGGTTATTTCACGATGGGGTAAGAACCTGAAACCATAAATCAGCAAATAAATTGGTCTGTTTCCTATGCCGCCCAAGATTGGCATGCTGAAAAACGAAAGAAGGAAGCTACAACAGATACATGTCTTGTGTAAGACATTTTTTTCCATCTTCTCAGGTTATTTATTCTATTCTTGCTCTTTGAAACTTCCCCTTTTTCTAATACTTGCTACAATTTCTCTCAGATTATACGAAGGAGATGGCTGCCAGGTTCTCTAGAGCGGCACTCTAGACCAGGCTCTATGGATTTGTTGGGTTTTCTGGAGGTTATGCGCCGATTCTAGTTTATCTGTGGCATTCTTAAGAGTTTTGCTGTATCGATGTTTTAGTAGCATGCTTCAAGACATAACGGTGGATCATTCGATTATTCTTGCCTTCAATGTCTTATCCTGATGTATGGCTAGCTGTTTTGAAAGGAA
Source organism: Isoetes taiwanensis (assembly GCA_021234155.1). NCBI lineage: Eukaryota > Viridiplantae > Streptophyta > Lycopodiopsida > Isoetales > Isoetaceae > Isoetes > Isoetes taiwanensis. The sequence goes on from JAJEKV010000007.1 coordinate 6,255,359, forward strand.
GCTTTCCAGAACTATGAGGATGTGATGGTTTAAATGTATTGCCTTTGATATCACTTGTATCATCTCAAGCTTGATATGTTTAAACTCAACTGCGCTCTGATACTCTGTGTGTACAGATGTTGTTGGGCTGTTCTTGACATGTGACAGCATGCATTGTAATATTAGATAACATTGAAAATACCTATTCGTGTTATTCAATGGTTTTATGGGCATGTATTTTATTGGTTATCCAATGGTTCAGTAATAATAGAACTTAGAAATAAGCATTTAAATTAATGCTCATTAGATAATGCCAAAATTCATTTGTTTACTATTGCAATTTCTTTGCTCGTCACAACAGAAAAATTGCAATTCTTAACTTTTGATGTTTCTACAATAGAAAAAAAGACATGTGTATCAATATGAAAACAACATGTGGTTTCACTACAAACAATGAAAACGACACGTGGACACTTGAAGGAAAACTATGCTAAATTTTTTACATACGCATTGTTTTTAGGTGAAGACCACATTTAAAAACTATACATTGTTTTTTATTTGGGGGAAAACCATGCATAAATTTACACGTTGTTTTCTCTAAAAACCACGGGTAAAAACCACACAGAAAAGCACGCGTTGTTTTCGTCTAAAAACCACACATGAAAACTATGCGTTTTTTGTGTGGAAAAAACTACAGTAAAAAACTACCGTTTTTTGTGTGGAAAAAACTACAGTAAAAAACTACCGTTGTTTCTAGCATTTTCGGAACAATAATATGGGTGGTCTTTGAGTGTTGTTTTATTGCAAAAACAACAGCAAAAAACTACGTATAGAGTAGATTTTGGGGTTATAGTGCCCCCCCCCTCCCCCCCTTCAGGTTTTCGGGGAAAACCATGAAGATAGTGATATAACTGATGAAGATAAGATCCGGGACAAGCAGCAAAATGTCGAATGATATCTATGCGTCAACAGACTACCACGCCAAGCATCAACGCTGCCAACTCTAAAAAGTACCAAAAACCAATAGAAGGACCTGCATGCTAACCATATTTTCAAAAGAAGACACCCGTTACGAAACATAAGAGGTGAAATGAAAGTAAACATAGAGTAAATTCAAAGAGCACAAAAAACGAAAACCAGAAATGAATATAAAGAAAAATCATGAAATGGACAGGGAAGAACATCTGCTCTACTAGGAGAAACTCGTGCAAGCTAGAGCAGGGAAGAACATCCATCCAAAAGAACAAGAATAATAAGATGGAGAAGAGCATCCACCTAGCCATGATAAAACAACTGCAAACTAGTGTGGGGAAGATCATCCGCCTATGAAAAAAGAAACTAGAGTGAAAAGACATGCATCAAAAAAGTCAATAAATGCAGAAACACGACATGGAGATATAAGAAAGGGTAGGGAGGTAGGGAAACTAGAAACAAGAAGAAGGAAGAAAGAGAACGCTCAAAGAGAAGGCCAATAAGAATGAACTGGGAGACAACGACAATATATAGAGAAACAGTAGAAAAAAGGGAAATGCATTAAACAAACAACATCATATGGCTGAAAGAAGAGGAACACTCCATCTCGTACACCCTAATTGTAATCATGGAAGGCAAGAAAAAATAAGACAAGAAGAAAAATATGAGGTAAAGAAGAATATCTGGGTGCCAAAGCATCAAAAAACAGATGGATGCAAGCTGAGGCACGTCAATGAAGATGGGTTGTAGATGTCAAAAGAGTTAGGGAAGATCGTACACAAATTAATATAAAAAAAATAAAAAAGCTTATGAACAAATGTCAATAACCAACAGTAAATTAACAAAGAAAGATCAATCATATAAGCTATAAAGAAGTGTTTGTGAGAGAAACGAGAAGGAAAGTGTCGACGATGACTAGATCAACCTGAAAAATTCAAGAATTAAGCTCATTAAAATTTTTAAGAAATTGACCGAAGTGCATTGTGAGCATCACGCTAATTGGTGTCAACCAAGAAGCTATACTACGCATTGAAAGGAAAAAGAAGAAAAGCGCCATCAGTCACACCAGGCACAATCATTAAAGAAGACCATATTAGTATTGCCTTGACCATAAGATAAAAATTGGCACCCCATATTATGGTCGAGAAAAATACAATGACAAAAACATTTAATAAACTTGAAAAAGGGATATAAGGATAATTGAAGCAGAATAACTGCTAACAGGTATTTGAGAGATAGACTATACAAAACAGAAGAACATGTACCGGAGAAACGACAAGAAAAGATTACAATTTTCCACTGATCCAATATTAAAAACAATTGATCAAAAGAAATGTATGGGAGATTTTACAAGAATTGAGATGGTCAAAGATGCGAGCAAAGAAAATATAAAAACGTGTCGTTAGAACAAGAAAGATGACTAAGTCAACTTGCAACAAATAAGCTCAACAGACTTATCAAGAATGAATATAAAAAATAAAAAAAGTCTATGAAAGCCAAGTAACATCTAGAATGTTTTTTGAACCAGGAGGACGTCCAGGGCCATGTTTTAAAGCCATAATATAATGCCAGAATGATCAAAAAATTGTTCACAATTGCTCAAGGCGCATCAGATTTCTTAAGACACAATTTTTTTTTTAGCTCGTTTAACACGGTGTACGGGGGGAATTTAATTTTAAAGTGTTGGATATAATGGTTTGTATTAATTCAAAAAACAAATTGGCCCCTTCGGGGCCTAGGAAAGGTGGTGTACAAATTAAAGGAAAGGGTATATATAGATATACAAAAATAGCCATGAAAATACTAGAATAAGCAAAGAAACAATATAACTTATAAAACAATGAAATACAGGAAAGAAACAATAAGAAAGATATCCCGAGTAATAAGAAATAGTTTTGCAAGTTTGACATTGAAGTTTTACACGGCCTGTATTTAAGGCTTACGTCATAATAGGTCCACACATTATTTCCAAATTTAAAAATATAACATTTGAATATCAATGTCAAAATATAACATTTAAGAGAACTATTGGCATTAAAAACCACCATAGTTTGCAAGCTTGATAAAAGAGGCATCATTGATCAATTAAGCTTCTTATTGCAAAAATCTCCTTTGTATACCAAGCCCTTGCAAACTGCAAGGATGGGAAAGAGTACCATATGTCATGCAGAAGCCAGCCATTGATTTCCATCAAATAGATTTTAAAATTTGAATAAAGCAAACAAACCGTTTTAAACCAACTAGCTTTGTATTCAGCACTGCACATGCCAAACCTGATCACTTCAGCACTGCACATGCTAAACCTGATCACTCTGAGACATTTGAATGCGATAAGCATTTTAGATAGACTTACAGAATCTGTAGAGATTATAAAAAAGGGATGAGAATTGAAGGCTGCTTCAGATATCATGCCGTGGACCTTCGTATATTATATAATCCTTCATTCTTGATTTACAAAGCACTGAGATGTTCATAAAGCATATAATAAAATAAATATTGTGATAATACAGTTCACTACAAACCCATGGAAGCAGATGACAATTAGGAGGCAGTGTTGAAGGGGCCATAGAAGCAGAAACTGAGAAAGATTGCATGTTGACGGTAACCATGAAGGCCGAAATGCATGATCTCAATTATCGGACTGAATTACAAGAAAAACCATCTGATGCCATACACTTCGGAAATCTTATTGCAAGAGCTTTCCAATGCACCAAAAATCGTTCAAAAAGGACACCGTTGTGGGAGATATCTGAGATTGAAGTAACGCCAAAACTGACAGTAACCATAGAGGCCAAAATAGATGATCTCAATTCCGGGACTGAAGTAGAGAGAAAATTACTGCCATACATCCTTGGAAAGCTTGCTGCAAGGCCTTTCCGATGCATCAAAAATCGCTCGAAACGGACACCCAAGGAGGGAGCTATCTGAGATCGAAGCAGCGCCAAAACCCTAGCCCCAATGAGCTGCGCCATCACCAAATCAGCCAAGTCTTTATCTAATATTCACATACAACACACAAATTTTTTTCTTTTTTAGCATTAATCTAATGTTTATATACAACCACACAATCTATTTTTATTTTTATTTTTAATCAATGGCCAAGAAAAAATGCACTTTAGAAATACTATTTAGTACAATCAAACGAATACATCAACCAAATCATAGCAAAACCATATTGAAAAGCATACAAAAAACACAAAGGAAATCCCCAGTTATTGTGCTATATATGCACTTCTGGGGTTGGCCGAATTTGTAGCCTGATGCTGCTTCATCAGAACATGAATTTCCATTTTGGCTTTTGGAGTAGTATGGCAGACAACAAGGGGTTTGTAGCAGTTAAGGTAAACCATCTCAGAATATCGGGAAATAAATTTTTGATTTGCTTTAGATTGGCTTTTGCAGCCAGCACAAGTTAGGCAATTGGAATCTGGGCTCTTTCATTTTTTGCTTAGGATGGGCGCCATGATATTATGGTCCAGTTATCTTAATTAAATTTCTTTGGTTCTTCTCTGTTCGGCGGGCTCAATTCGCCCTCAGGTTTCTCTCTACTTGTGATCTATGTCTGCTTCTTCGATTTGGCAGAGGATTCGCTTCTCCGCTGCTTCTTCTTTATTGGAACATATCTCTGCTTCTCTGTTGGGTTCTCACTGTGGTTGTCGCGTGTACATCCAATAATTCAGTCTTTGTGTTCAATGGTTGAATTGAAGGATTCTTATTTTTTTATTTTTGTTTAAAAAAGTGATTAGGATGGGGTTAGCAATTAGAATGGGGACGACAAGATTCAAATTGGATACTGAACGTGATTCTAAAATTTCTAGATCGAATTCCCTCGTGGATAGAGCAAGAATCAATTGATTTTCCCAAAATTCTAACTCTAAATGTTACACTCTTGAAAAACTATTCTCAATAAATACATGTGACGTCCCCTACTTCCTCTACGATGCACACATCGTATCAGAAGGCGGAGCATTTCCCCTGACAGGTAAATTGGCAGGGGCCATCCACCTGACACCACTCCTAGTGGAATGAGCCAGCAAGGGAAGAGTGGATGTGTCATTTGCCCATCTCCCTTCCGGTCCACCTAGCTGCGGAAGCGCGAATAAACATGAGCACATAACATCAATACATCAATACAATCACCTCGAAGGGTGAACACATCATAATCATCACATGTACACAACATCAATATGAGCAATAACAACAAAGGGGAATCCTACCCAGGGCTCAGACTCAAGGGGGTTTGACTCAAAGGGGAATCCTACCCAGGGCTCAGACTCAAGGGCTCAGCCTCCAGAAGTCATTGCAGACAGAATTCATGGCAAATGGATTTGGCTGGCATAAGAACATGGCTGAGGGTAGTCCACTCCATCCGCCCCTCCCGTGCACACTTTGCAGAGTAGGTTGAAAAGTATTGGGACCTGACCGTAGCCTGCCGGGTGCATAGCCAAGGGGGCTACTGCTGGGTTGCATCTCCCCAGTCCCGATGATCCCCTCCAGAGACAGGCGGCTAGAGGGCCACTGCCCGTATTCGACTTGAACCTCATTGAAGGTGACGCATCACCCAAGAGGTGTCGAGCTCATGCCTTGCCCACACTCAGTGACAAGCTATTAAGCCTAGCCCACTTAGACCCCCGGTAGGCTTTACACACCAGAGGGGTCAATCCGTGATGGGACAAGTTCCTCCTTGTCAACCGGTCTAGCCCCGCCACCCACAACCAGGCGGGATCCTGTGCACGGGCCGCATGTAATTGGGAACTAGTAGGCTATCTAGGATCATCTGCTACACAGGCTTTAGGCCTCTACCCCCCTTTCCAATACATGGAGGTCACAGAGTGAAATACCATCATCATCACAGAACTGAAATGAAGAATAACATCTAACATATCTATCTAAACATCCAGAGTTAGGTTCCTTTGTTAGAGCTTATGATCTCGGGATCTGTAAGGCCTCTAAGGCTGAATTAACATGCTAAACCAACTTATTGCCTAGCCAAAAGGCGGCTTTGCATAACGGAATGGCTATTTATCTGGCACTTAACCTGCTCCAGATTCTCGGAATGCGTCCATGCCTCTGATCCTGCTGAAGACTGCTGCTACTCGAAGATCTGTTGTGCAAAGGGGGCTTTTCAGAGCCTGGCAATGCGAATTAGGGTCTTGGCTTGGCCGGAATGGCTCAAGGGAACCCTAAATGCAAGAGAAGGAAAGGAGCTCAAGGAAAACCCTAATGTGAAAGAAGAAAAAGGGTTTAGGGTCTAAGGGGAGAGGGTTAGGTTAGACATTGGCCAAATGGGGTTTTGCCATTTGGCAATGGGGTCCATGGGTTTTATAGTTGTGTATGTTTATTAAACATGCACAACATTCGAGGTTGCCCCCTAGGTGCAACTCTTGCCCCCTAGGTGCATCCTTTTACGGCTCTCAAGTACATGTCATTCGTGACATGTACGTGTGACGTGGCAATATAATATATGTATTCGTATCGTATATTATGCTGGAACGTCACAATACAAATCTAGAATATGGTAATTAGAATGCTTTGGAACTATTAGGATGGAAAGGGTAGATCTATTCAATGGTGGAAAGCGGATCTTAATAGCAACCAACACATCACCCCCACAAAAGGCGACAACAAACAACCAGCTCATAGGACACCAAGGTGTTTCAAAGTGATTCAGGAAGTCGATTGAGTAATCCGAACAATAAAAACTACGGACCAAATAAGCACGTAAAATATATATACCAACGTAAAGGCACCCTTCATGCAAACAATCATGTTATCTAATATATACAAATTGAACAACCTCTTATTTTAGTTTCGTTGTTAATCTCAGTGAACAATGGACAGGTGACCCTCACTGCCTAGCCAATTATCATACCATCATGGTCAGCTCGTCCTTTGCAAAATTGCTGGCTGGCATACTTGAATAACAACTGATGGTGTGGGCAGAAGAAGCGGAGGTAGATGCTATGACGCATGCAAGTTTTCAGCGCTCACATTTTCACTATAAGAACCCCGATCAAGGATAGCAAGAATCGATAGGTAAAAGCATCTTAGGGCTTGCCTTAAAAAGTATCATTTAGGAACCACAAAAGTACTCAAAAAGGTAGCCAGCACTAGGTACTGGATACTTGTGTAGTATCTCAACAGAATGTACGTTTTAATATTGTTGTATTTATTTTGGCACTACAAGAGAAGGGCGTGTGTATCGTCAAGTATAACATCAAAATTGTTGACACAAATCGAACCTTTATGACTCCCATTCTTGTCACATTCTTGATGCTATACATGACGCGATCATTTGCCACAAAGTTGTCACCCGGACGTCAAACATTGTGTCAACCTTATGGCTTGATCATTTGCCAAACCGTTGACATAAAGAACATTTGTAACTACGTTAGCGTCAAAATAGCATCAATGCTCTTATCAACTTTGTAAGAAGTTTATTGCATCATATTTGTTAACTGTTTTGGCACAATATCAACACATTTGCAACAAATAATCAGGATATATGAGTTCAACATTTCATCATTTTTATGGCAATCTAATAACAAAGATCACATGTATATTTTGACAATTTCAATGCAACCATTTGTCATACTTCGTGACTAAGATATAATTAACTTTGCATCACTTAGTTTAATACAACCGCTAAAAACATTGTGACTAAAGGTCATATATTTTGCATTACTTAGTGCACCTATGTTTGTGTCAAATAAGTGTACCCACAGCAGTATGCGAAACAACAAACTTAATGACCGCAAATACATTTCCATAAACCAATGATTTTAATCTTTAAATTATTTTCCAAATTCAATAAATGAGCTGGTGGAGGACAGGACTTTTTCATTCATAAAAATAAGGTTCCAGCATCAGCATCGCAAATGGCGATAAGGCAAGAGCTAACAAGCCTAAGCAATAAAATTTCTTCAATCATCTTTTACACAATCATCTACATTTCTTGGATCTTGTAAACTGCCTTCAATGGCGCATCATTCAGGCTCATCCTCCTTTTCATTATTCTCCTATTAGTTTCATTTATAAATGTACATCAGATATTGTGTAAATCAATGTTAAATAAGAAATATTCTAGCGCTTACCATTTCAGAGTCATCATAATCAACGTATCATACATTCTGCATTTATTCCAATTTGAGTTGCATTAAATAAGTGTGATTTTGAACTTAGTTAATATAAATATGGTAAAGCTCTTCCAGTCCTTGCCCTTCCTTGATTTTGCTTCTAAAATTAATACCTTAACCTGTTTCCTCAACATAATTCAATGCCTTGTGCTATATAAAAAACACGAGATTAAAGCAGCACACATATATTTTTAGGGCAACGCATTGAACAAACCAACCTTTTTTTATATCATTTTCTTTTAAAAGGCTTAGTATCCAATCTCCAATATTCCTTGTAGCATATCTGCTGTGAGCGTTGAGCTCCAATCTTTGAAGTGTAATATATAGAAGCCAATTACATGTTAACCTCACATTTGTTGGGAAAAAAATGTTTCTAACTTACCTTTGGGTTGATTTGAAGCATTGGCATATTCGAATCCAAAGGTACATGAAATAAATCAACATATGGTCTAAATGGTCGAAGGAAATTAATGTTGCGCAATAAGGCAACCAAATTTATAAGGGTTGCACAGTAAAGCACCAAATTTATAGGGTCAGGTGGAAACATGACATGGGAAGTGAACCAAATATCAGATACAAGAGCAATGAGCAGATTTCAACTCATAGAAAGTTTCCATGGTCCTCGTCAGATAACAGTAACTGATCATGAAAATACTAAATTGCAGCCGCTGGAAGATCCATAGCTGCCTGTAATGAGAACCACCAAATCCGTTTTTCAACTCCTCTCTCATAACATTCCCAGCATCTCGCAAAGAAAAAATCAGTTAAAGACACATTTCTTCGCTCTGTTAAGTGCTTCCAATAAAGGCGGATTCAACGCCTTTCATGCTGCCTCCAAAGCTCAGGTTTCAACTGGAAAAATCATGTTGATATTTCCAATTCTTCTTTTTATGTATTCTCATGCTAAAATCGAGTTCATATTCTAAGATGCCTGAATCTAAGACGTTATTGGAAGAGCAGCCAGAGATGACTCTATTCTGATTTGATGGGTAGAAGAGGGCACTAGAGGAGTTCTTCATTGCATGAGGGCTCTGCAACCTAGTTAGCAAGTCGTTAGGCGGCATGTTAAATGCTTTTTAGAACTAGATAAGGTTTATGATCAGGAAATTGAGCCTTTGTTGGACATAGAAATAGATATCAGCAAGCAACCATTAGTCATCAAGTGCTCTAGCTTTCATGGCAATTATATTATCTATTGGAACCCAGAAAGATCAGAGCTATGCTAAGGTTTTCTCTTGGTAAAGGTACTAGTGATCCAATGCTTCAAGATAATTTGCTTGGCAACATATTGCTTCATTGAGTTTTAATGAAGAACTAAGTGCCAAAGACTTTTGGAAACTTCTTTTGCAAGAAATAAATTTACAGTGGCGTGAAAATTGAGAATGTGGTACCCATGGTAAAAGGCAACGTGTAAAAAAAGAGTACAGTACAATGAACAAAATGACACATATCGTGATGCTGCCTTGGGTGATGCATCTGATTTAGTTCTAGAATATGGAAATAAAAAAAAGGAGGAGAGGACAGGATTCAGTAGAATTAACAATCTACAAAGCAATACTTTCTTGCATGATGAGTTTATAGGGCATGAATCATCATCATAAGTCATAACTGGTGATCTTAATCATTTTACAACATGAACCAGTCATCAAGAAAGCCATAACTGGTAAAGGTGCCTCCATACCCCAGAACTGGAGCTCTATTAGTCAAACCTTATAATCATGGGCATCTCATGGGCATCTGTTGAAATATAAATTTACCCCAAGCACAAGGCAGATGATCATTGATGCTTGGTTCAAGTAGTAGAAGCAAATATAGTGCCAGTGACAACCATTTGGGATGGAAAGGCGGGTTTCTATTCTAATTACTGCAAAAAGTACAGCTCATAAGAGGGCTGGTTATGCAAGTGGTTGACATTAGAGTAATTTGCTAAAGAGTAGGCCCATTGCAATTCTTAACAGACTTGGCAGAGCTAATCTGTTCAACACATCATAGCAAAAGTTTCAAAGAAAATTGTGGGCCCTTTATTTGAATGTTACAAAGGCAATCTTAAATGTGCAATGCAAGATGGTCCAAAGAGCAGGTTTGGTGGCCATAAATAGAGAATCCGAGATGGGACCCAGAAAGGAGATGGGATCAGTTCAAGGGAAAAACTAAACTAAGGGGTGAGAGAAATGGATGATTATTCACAGATTATGCAAATGCAATATGATGTAATCATGTCTAATCATATACTGGAGAAGCCATCATTAACAATAGAATAGAGAATGGAGCTCTTTCACAGTCATAAACATAGATCGCATAGAGCACAAACTGTCAAGTTTGGATATGAAATATTGAACACCTAGATATTTGTGATACAACAGAAAACAGAGAGCTTAAGGATGCAGAAACAAGTAACTATGAAATAGTAGCCCTATATCCTCTTACCTCTGCTTTCTTCTGTTCGATATTTGCAAGTGGCTCTTCTTTCTTGAAGCAACATCGTGATAGCTCTCTTTCCTAAGCATCATATTCATTTCTCCAGTTCGCTCTTCATTTTCCCAGTTCGCTCATCAAAGCCTATGAGATATTTGCAACAAAACTTTCCAGCTTTCATTCACTATTGATACAATATGCACTTGTCAGATCCAGTGGAAGGCTAAAGACCAGAAGAAGAGAATAACATTCAACTGAGAAAACCTAAAAATAAAAACCTTTTTTTTTGTTGGTATGAACTTGAAATTTCGAGACACTTAGTAAAGCGATCGTGGCCATAGTAACCGTAATGGAGATGAGCAAACCGTGAACTTCAACCAAGAACCAACATTCTAAATCGCGCCCTTCCTTCTTTTGTTTCAAACTAATCCACGGTTCTCTCCCCCCTTATAATTTCTTGACTTTGTTTCCAGGTGAAATAATTAATATTGTCTCCTTTAATGATACCTTGGACATATTTCTTTATATAACAAATCTAATGGTTGACTAGTGTTTGTTTTCTTAGTGCCCCTTGCATGGGTTCGAACCCTCCCGTTGATGCATTCTCCCAAACATATGAATTTAAGAGTCCAATACCACTTGGACTTGAAATCGTCCAATAATAAGCACTGCTTTGTTTCAATATTATTTGTCCGTGAAATGCTTATTTTAGAGAAATTTAGAAAATGTTCCTAACATGTATTTGTCAAAGGTTCCTTTGTCCCTGATAACTGTCAAACTTGAGGCAACCATCAAAGACGGCCTTGAGCACACGAATAAGAGATGTTGGCAGGCAATTACAAAGTCATTATACACAAAATTTTTAGCAAACATTATTATCAAAAAGGGCAATTCACCGAGAAAATCTAGTGTAGTCTTGACAATGTTGTATTGGCAAGGAAAGGTTTCAACAGTTGAGAAGATTCTATAGAAGGCATCGTTCCTATTGAAGCGTTCAAAGAATTGCGATCCAAATAGGTATTGAAACACTTGTGTGAAATTTGCAACCGTTAAAGCTCGATATGGTTCCTTGAAAGAATTAAATTGAAAGCTTATATAGTTTGATCATAGAAGCTTGCACCTGGATCGTCTATATGTAGCTAAAACGGACAAAAGTATGCAAGCCCATAGGGACATTCCTCATACGGAGAGTGGTTCTATAATTTATGTACTTTATTGTGACTCTTATATTATGTTAGTGGGACTCTCATATTCCTCTCATCTTTTACATATCATATTGTGAGGTACTCTTAAACCATTGTCTATTCCCATTCATTAGACTAGATCTTATGTGTCTATACCTAGCATCGTCCTTTGATACAACTATTGATAATCATATTATAACCTTGGAAATCATAACTATCTATATGAATAATCCACACAATCCAATCAAATATTTGGATGGCATTTTATTATATGTCTTAAGAATAGAATAGAATAGAATAGAATAGAATAGAATAGAATAGAATAGAATAGAATAGAATAGAATAGAATAGAATAGAATAGAATATGTTTTATCGTCCACGGAGACCAACTGGCCTATGGGACCCAAACAAAGAGAGAGCAGCAAGCATAATACTGTCAGGATTAAAAAACCCTCGCCCCGAAGGGTTTTCGAGGGAAAAACCTTAGCATATGACAATTCAATGCTGTACCGGAGGACACAAATGAGTCCGTGTATAACAGCTCATGCAGGGGCTGATGAGACACAATTAAATGAACATATCGTGTCCGGATATGATCGAACGTTGGGCAGGCCTGAAGGGCGTGACATTCATCCTCAAAGACCCCTATTGGCAACACTGACAGATCCTGTCCTCACATGGCTCCCAAGTCCATCGCCCCATTTCAATGCGGAGGCGGTGTGCACTCGTGCGAATGGAAGCTATCAGTCTGCGCTTCTTCATATATATAACAATATAATTAAATTGCAACTTCAACTTTAAACTATGTCAGTGTTTTGATAGAACATTGGATGAGATTTTGTTGTAAATCTTAAGAAAAAATTGTCACGACTTAGTTATAATTTTAATTTTTTTTTGAAGAACGTGTGTTACTTCATATTATACACTCAAAATATTACAAAGTACTTTCAGAAGTAAGAAATGTCCCTGAAGTATCAATCACTTTTAGATGATCACTCCATATTAGAATTTTAATACGATCAGGCCAATTGGAGATCTGAAAGCAATTATACAACTTCTTGCGAATTTCTTGAAGCACCATCGAGAAAGAAATAAACATCATAAAGACCTTTCTTAGCCTTCCATACACTCCATATTAGCCAAGACTTTGCCATGTGAAATGCAATCCTTTTAGAAGCAGTCCACTGATTTGGATAAATACCCAAAAGAAAGTGCTGACTATCCAAAGATACTCCAAAAAGAGAATGCACAGCTCTGCACACAAATATAAACAGTGCTCCAATGTTTCAATGCACCGCTCACACATTGGGAAAAGTGGGCTTACTCCCGGCTTAAAGCGATGAACCATCTCATTAACTCTCAATGAGCGATGAATCACCTGCCAAAGTAGAACATTTACCTTTGGAGGATTATATTTAGACCAAACAAGGTTCCAGATAGATTGCCATTGAGAAGGCATTAGAATTTGTTGCAACTGCATACGTAAATCACACTACAAATTTGACAAAAAGATAACATCATTTCGATGAAATATTTGGCAATATGCCATTGACACATTCTCGACACAATAAAATCACTTTGTGTCAAGACACTAGCATTTGCCACAAAGTTGCCACTACATTTATATCTTGACACAAGGGTTGACACTATAACCTCATCATCTTGTAGTGTGGCCTCCGATCGCATTATCTTTATCTTAGTTTTGAATATTAACATGTCCTGGACTTTTGTTTTCAATTTGAAAAGAAAAATGAGAAAGTAGCCTTGTGAAGGTTCCAAAGTTGGTACACCCTAACTTGCTTTTATCCCATTGGCAAGACCTGTACTGCTGCTTTGTAGATTTTGCAACGGCTTTTGACACTGTGCCTCAAAACAAGTTGTGGGATAGGCTGAGGCAATTAGGAACCATTGTGGACCTGCACAGGTTGTATGAGGCATTCTTAGGTCGACGGGCACCATCAAAACAACCTGTCGTCATAAGAGTATTGAAGAGTGCCAGGTCTGCCCCCTCTCCCCGACGCTCTTCAGCTTGTATATAGATCAGTTGGATGATTGGCTTGCTGAACACGGGGGGCGAGCGCTCAACTCATGCACCACATAATTCAACAACTCATATACGCTGATACCGTGGACCTTTTGGCCTATACTTTGGTCGACATGCAACATCGCGTGGATGCTCTAGACACTTTTTGCCAAGTTAACTTAGTCAAAACTAGGGTGCTGTTAGTTTCATCCTCGCGCCAGCCAAGGTCTCCCGCCTTCCCTTACCAGGTCCAGAATGTGGAAGTGGCTCTGACCTGCAAGTATTTGGGAGTTGAATTTTCTACTACTACACACTGGGACGCTTCTATCTAGAAGCGCATTATAGCGGGCTGGAAAGCACTGTATGCCATACAGAACAACAGTAATAAAGCAGAGCTATATGCCTAGGGTCATCAATCACACCTGTTCAAGACCTTGATCGAGTCTGTCCTCCTGTATGGGGCTGTGATTTGGGGATGGTAGTATCCCTCGCCACCTAGAATGAGATGGAATAAGTACATAAGGCCTTCTTAGCACGAGCACTCGGGGTAAAATCCACAGTTCTATATCAGATTTGCTGCAGAAGACAGGTTTCTTGCCCCTTCAGAGGACGGAGAAGGATCTCGATCAATTAAGGCAGTACTTTGATACTTGCTTCCTTAGCAAACTCTATGATACAGATGCTCTGGCACATGTCAAGATGGCATATTATAGGCAACAGGTCAATCCCATGCTCATACGAGGCCCACAACACTACCTGTGTACCCATTTGCCCATGAAGAAGCACAAACGGATAGCTTCCATTCGCACGGGTACATATCGCCTCCGCATTGAGACATGTCGATGGATTCGGGAGACACCTGAGGACAGAATCTGCCAGCGTTGCCAACAAGACGTCATTGAGGATGAATGCCATGCCCTTCAGACCTGTCCAGTGTACGATCATATTCGGGCACGGTATGTTCAGTTAGTCCTACCTTCGTGGCCTTGCTGGGATCATACCTTCAAGAGGTCATAGATACACAAACTCAGCTATATCCTCCGGTATGGTATTGACTGCAATTATACCATCTCATTGTACAATCTACCAGCATACTTATTACTGCCAAGGTTCCCCCCCAAAACCTTTCAGGACGGGTTTTTTTTATCCTGACAGTAATATGCTTGTTACTCTCTTTGTTTGGGTCATATAGGTCAATTGGTCTACGTGAACGATAAAAATACATTCTATTCTATTTTATTCTCCGACTTAAAAACAAATACCACCAGTTGCCTTCACTATTCTTCCAAAGTGTAGAGGGCAACCGATTCACACAAATATTCTGTCTCAAACTCTAAGCAAGGGCCATAGGTTAGGCTCATAAAGATAGATTAGGCTAGTATAAACTTTAATGATGGACATTCGGCCAGTCTCTCGATGATTTTGGGTCGTCGAAGTTGGATCTCGTCATTTCGTCTTAACATTCTGTTTGCTCGATGAAGCAGCCTTCGATTTGGGCGAAGAGCTCTACTACCGGGAAGCATGGGAGCTAAATCGGCATGGTGATCTCGAGGCTTGTCGAGCAGGAATCTTCTCTAGTACTTCTTCAATTCCTTCTATAAGGGGTCGTGTATATTAAAACTTGGCTTGAATGACGAGATAAACAACCAACCCTCACTGTCGGTCAGTGTTTACGGTTTCAATGGCGCTTTTAGACTTGCTAACATTGCTTCTGCTCTTCTGCGTCGTATTTGGAGTAAGCTTCTGAAGCTCTTACTCATGTTCACAGAATTGGCCTTCCCATATACTTTGATAAAATGGTCTTCAATGCCCAAGAACGTGGACGTTTTGCATTTCTTCGAAACTATTTTTCCCTTATGGTTGTTTTGTTTTGCAACCTTGTACAGGCCAAAGATGTGAAAGAAAGGAGCTTCACCATTGCCAATGACATGTTTATGAAAGATGGTGAACCATTTCGAATTATAGGCGGTGATGTTCACTACTTCAGAATCCTGCCTGATGTAAGGAATTCTTCTTAAATTATAAGTTCTAGTTGAATCTGAGCTTCATGTTACTTGTTGATATGAGTAGCCTCTATGCAGAAACTTGTCTGATTGGGGACTGCGATATCCGGCTGATAGAGTTGTCCTTGATATCGCAGTCCTTGATATAGAGTTGTCCTTGATAGAATGTCTGATATGAGTTGTCCTTGATGAAACTAGTGAATATAATAGTCTACAACGCCCTTTATGTTAAAGTCTTACAGATTTGGAAAATATTGATGAAACATGGCCTACTTTGGTTTGCAGTATTGGGAGGATAGGCTGTTGAGAGCAAAATCCTTGGGATTGAACACTATTCAGACTTATGTTCCTTGGAACATTCATGAGCCTCATCCGGGAAAGTTCCATTTTGGTGGCTCTGCAGACCTTAAAGCTTTCTTGATGCTTGCTGATAAACTTGGATTGTTAGTCATGCTCAGGGCGGGCCCCTATATTTGTGGAGGTATGTGTCCTTAATAATGGTAAATAAAAATGTCTGCATTCTCGCTTCTGCAGCCACGTTTGGGTTTGAGATAGAACAGCCAAAACATGGCATTAATCTGTTGCATTAAGTACACCACAACAAATCAGTTAAGATTCATTCTCATTTCTGGTCATTGGGAAATAGGAAATGATAGATAAGATGCACAAGTAGCAAGAGCTATCCTTCTTCCTTTCTTTTCTTTTCTCACGCGTGGGCTTTATATGGAGTATGCATCATATTCCACTTTAGTTTATACAAAAACGAAATGGTGTTAGGAAAATTCTAGGTTGACTGCCCAAGTTGAAATTTTATTACTCTGGGCTGTTCTGAATGTGAAACCAGCAATGCTTTGACCTTATTTGGAACAATAGCAAATAATGGTCATGTATCGAGCATTGGTCAGCCTGCAGAGACGAGAAACATGATGCCCATTTGTAAAAAAGAGCCACCTCCATGTTGTCAGCAATGTCTCAGTGCATGCTTAGCTGCCTTTGCTTTGTTGCCGTGGTATCTATCTGGTTAACGTGTTGTCTACCTGAGTGACTTTGAGATATCCTCTAGAGTGTAGCTTCACAAGCTACCTTCAGAGTCTGGGCTTTGCACCTGGATCTTTTCATTTACAGTCTAACAAGCATGTTATAGACGTTTCCTCTGACAAATTTGGGCATGCTTGGCACATTGCAAAGTGGCATGCCAAGTGCTAACTTTTGAACAAAAGCTGCAGGCATATGTAAACTTATTCCTACATTTCCAGCATGCAAGAAAGCAGATCGAAATTCACTGTTGCTGTAGAGCGAATTGACGAAGGTTTATGCATTACCTTTAGTCTCTAGTTTTCCACACTGTTGGGCAAATTCTCGGGTAGAGAAGGTTTCCTCCGGTTGGAATGAGGAATTTTCAGTTGAGCTAGCGCATCGCAGGAAAGATTTTTATGCATATTTGTTTAAGGGTAATACTAATTTCTGATTGGGGACTGCGATATCCGGCTATTTGAGGAAACATTATGAAATTTCTCGATAGGGTTTAAAAAGTTTGCCCAACACTGGTCCTGCATTATATTTGTGAACTGTCCAATGCCGCAGCTACAGCATATCTGGTTCTATAAACTCACTTCTAGCCAATTAAGTTTTAACTGGTGAAATAGGTGGCAGTCCTGCTCCTCTGACATAGTAAATTATTTCTTCATGGCATATGCTTGAAGCCTCTCCTAGAAGATGCGGTGTACAATTTGCAGACCATGGAAATTTGGTAGGCCTAATGCACATTTGTAAATTGTAATGCTTGATTAGGCGGAATTGAATCTCATGTTATACTGCAATACCCAGCATTTCAAGTATCTGATCATTGACAAATATTCTCTCTGCAGTTCTTTTATCTTCTATCTTCTGGTGAACTACTTCAGTGTACCTTGCAATAAAAAAAGAGAATTTTCTTAAAAGATTCAGATATTTATCCTTAGACATAGACATGTAATGCTGGTATACCGAGAGCACATTGCCAGTCTACTATTTCTTTTGCAAAATGGACAAAACAGGAAAATCAGAAAAGACAATCTATAGCATTCTGGTTGCTTGAACATGTAGGTTTTGTAGGATCTTCTGCCATCTAGATGCCAGAATAGTTGGCTTGCATAAACGGCAATGAGGCTACCGAAGGAACTCTAGATAAATTTCTTAATCAAGATATAGAACAGGACCATGAAATTAGGATATTGATGCCAGCATATCTTTTCTCAATTAAGAGAAAACATCTATTTAAACATATTTTAAACCCTCAGGAAAGACTTGAAAGCCTTTTTTTATGACCTGGCCAAATGTTATTTCTTGGTAAGGGCAGAAACTTATCTCTGCCATTCAGTTTTATGGACTAGCTAACATGGTTTGTATTATAAACAGAATAAGAAGATTATTGAGTTTGAAAAGCACTAACATACAGTGAACCTGTTTTCTCATACAGTTGCAATTATCTGTGCTAACAGTAAAAACTTGCACCTTTATTTGCATTCAACAAGGACTTTATTATATAAAAGATCTTTTTGAGTACCAGTAATCCATAGTGCCAGAATTGGCTCGTGGAATCTATGTTAGCAAAATTTGTGAAAACAACTATCGTAGTTTGCTTAATAGGAAATCATATCGAGATAAGAAATGATTGTTTGTTTTGTTTCTAGTTCTTAACAACAGTTTCTGTTGAATGGATCAGAATGGGATTTTGGAGGGTTTCCTGCTTGGTTGTTGGCTCAACAGCCCAGTCTTGCACTCCGAACCTCTGATTCATCATATCTTGATTTGGTATTTGCCAGAGCAAAATATGCCTTTGAGATGTATACCACATCCTTTAAGAAGAGTTTGATGTTTGTAGGTTGACAAATGGTGGGATGCTCTGCTTCCACTAGTGGCCCCACTTCTTTATAGCAAAGCTGGTCCCATTATTATGGTGCAGGTTTGTGTTTCATTGATTTGGTTCTCAGCCTTATATTGCACTAATCATTCGTCTACCCTTAGATAGAAAACGAGTTTGGATCATACGGCAATGATAAAACTTATCTTCAACATCTTGCATATACAGCCAGGGTACATCTTGGAGAAGATATTGTCTTGTATGCACACCAAGCTTTCGCATCTCATAGTTTAACTTGATTACTGTTGGGAATGGGGAGGATTGTATTTGTCACTTACGTTGGATGTCTTGCAACATATAATTTCAGATATACAACTGATGGAGCCACCGATCAGACATTGGAGTGGGGTACTCTTGCAACTGTGTATGCTGGTTAGTTCTCCATTCCTCTTTTTTTCTTATCAGGGCATCAAATTTGCACTTGGATTGGGTCTGTGGAGTCGCCATTTCCTAGTAGCGTGTGTTATTTTAAATACCAACAGAGGCCGCCTAGCTTGACAAATAAGATAACAGGAAATAATACCAAATAAAATTTACTTTTACCTAGCGTTCACAATCCTGCTCAGCTACAGGATCTCACCAGCATTCCAGTATCATTTCTTTGTTCTTGTCTTAGCTGTTTTACATCAATCAGTACTGGCCCGAATGCATTTCCCTTAACATCTATCTCTCTGGAACGTTTCCACGAACACGTGCTGGCCCCTTCTCTCGAGAAATAGAACTAAGTGGATTTAGATAAAACAACAGTAATCATCTCAACAAATAAGACAACAGGAAATAATACCAAATATAATTTACTTTTGCTAGTGTTCACAATGCTGCTCAGCTACGGGATTTCTCCCAGCATTGCAGTATCATTTTTTTGTTCTTGGCTTAGCTGTTTTACATCAATCAGTACTGGCCTGAATGCATTTCCCGTTAACATCCTTCCCTTTGGAAGGTTTCCACGAACACTTGCTGGCCCTAGGGGTTCTCTCGAGAAAGAGAATTAAGTGGATCTAGATAAAACAACAGTAATCATCTCAACATATCATCATGTGCATGCATTGAAAGCTATTCGATATATGGATTAACCACTCGAGGATGTCTCTCATGATTCATATTTGGGAGGGCTATGTGACGGACCTATTTTCAGCATGAAAGACACTATTCTTGCGAGGTCTACTAAAGATTATGCTTGACTGCCATGCTAGAAAAAAGCTGCTTTTGAGGCTACTTTCCAAGACGTTCCATGAAACATTTATTCATTTCTTCATTATCTGGGTTAAGGAGCTGCTGTATATGGAGTCTCGTGTGGGGAATCTGCCTGGTAGCTACTGAATCAACACAAACAGGGAGTGTCCAGATAGAATTCCTGGGTTGCAAGCAAAGCATCTGTTACGATTTTGAGCTGGAATCTGTAGCAGTCGAGGCAGACTGATCCGGGATCATGGATGTGATCCAAGGCAACATGGATTGGTGCTTGATGAGGCCTTCTGAGGCGCAGCCCATAAGGGCATAGAAGGGTAAAACAGCCATATAAGGTGGAAGCATTATATGTCAAGCTACCTTTGGGTGACAGGTCTTGGGTTAAGGTGAAGGAGAGCTAGCTTTGTTTAGAGAGGCAGTTGCATGGATGAATCTGGAGATCAGGATGTCTAGAAATATGTTTCTCTTGTGTGCCAGCTCTCAGCTCGGTGAGGAGTTCAGATTCGTTTGAGCGCAAGGTTGAGTGGCGAGTTATTTCACCGTTTCTGCTGTCTGGCCATATTTGTCAGTTTGAGCTCAAGGTTGGGTGGCGAGTTATGTCACTGTTTCTGCTGTCTGGCCATAAACGCCATGCCGTCCTGCGTGGACTTAGCTTGATTTCATTTGCTGTTCATAACTACAAGTTATATACCGAGCTGATGGCAGAGAAGCCTGTGATAGTGATACGCCTCATGGTAATTGGGTTGTTTATAAGTTCTTACGACAGTAACTCAAGACAAGAATAAGTGAAGAACACGAGGCAATGTGAGTTTTATATGGACAAACTGATATGACAGCACAAATTATCCACCCAACCGGGTCCACTGGGTTATGGCAATGACAATAATACTGGCTCTAACTTCTCAGGTTTACCAGATTAACCAAGCTACTACTTTACGTAGTCTTGAACAAAGGAACAATCATTGGCTAAGAAAGGAACTCGGATAATATTCTGGAACAAAATATGTTCAAGTCAAACAGCCTCTCCATCTCCTTGAAGGAGGTACTGGAGCGGAAAATAATTGCAAAGGCTGGACTGATGCTATAGATCTGGTCGCACAGATAGATGTAGGTCAATGGTCACATGGAACAAGTTTTGGATCCATGGATGGGGTCATGGCATGGTTGTTACAAAAAGGAGCGATTGGCATTGATTCGGATTGGGTTCTGTTCAGAACTCTTTGTAACAAAAGGATTTGGGATTTAAAACAAAAGAAAGAGTTCCGTAGGGGTTGAAACAATGCTTATTCAGTATTGGTCCTTAAAAGGTGACGTTTTGGATGACTCTAAGAAAGGGTTGGTTGGAGCTGCTGGCTTTCCAATGCTAGGCGTTCCAACTGAGGACAATTGTTTCTTACCATGGGCTGTTATGGATACGAGCTTACTATTGTACACGTAACAAGCACCTTGGATATGTGATCTGTGTACACAGGTCAGGGACCTAATGAGTAGGTCGATGGCCTTGTAGATAGGTAGGAATCCAGCCAGGGAAGGTGCTTTGCGCCCTAGGAGGCATCAGCTGGGCTGGGCTAATGGACTGTACACTGGCCTCTGGCCTGATACATCAAGTCACCTGTGTGGTCACTCCTTGAAGAGGTTTGCACCCCCAAAAGGATTATGTGTAGATAATCTTGGATGTGTGTGTTCCAAACTCTGGGAGAACGATGTGCCGTCAGGAGGAGGCTAATTTAAGCATCCTGAACTGTTGCAGTGACACTTGGTTATTGGTATTAAGATGGATAATGCCCTAATGTGCCATATGTATTGGGAGTCGACCTTTATACATCCAAAAGATTATGGGATGAAGGCATAAAGGAAAGGTGAAAAGGGAGCTAGCTGCCTATGTAATGAGAGGTCGCCTATGGAGATGATTGATAACAGTTCTTGACTTGCTCGTGCATTAGCTCTCTGTTCGGTGCGTGGTTCACTGGGTTGGTAGCAAGTCCATTCACTTTTTTTTGCAGTTTACTCAAGTCTGGGGAACTTCGACAGATTATTTAATCAAAGCCGTATGATATATGATGATAAAGTTGTGAAATTGGGAATTGCAACTGAGGTTAGGTGCCTCTTATCCTAGTGAGCTGTCACGGTTTTGAGCTGGAACCTGAGCAATTTAGAGCAGATCAGTGTAGACTGATCGGGGATCATGGATTTGATCCAAGGGGGGATTGAGGCTTTCTGAGGCGCAGCCCATAGGGAAAAGGGTAAAACAGCCATATAAAGTGGAAGCCGTATATGCCAAGCTACCTTTGGGTGAAAGGTCTTGGGGAAAGGTGAAAGGAGAGCTGGTTTGCCTCTCCTATAAAAGAGAGGCAGTTGCATGAATCTGTATCTCATGAATCTGGAGATCAGGATGTCTAGAGACATGTTTCTCTTGTGTGCCAGATCTCAGCTTTGCGGGGAGTTGAGATTCATTTGAGCTCAAGGTTGGGCGGTGAGTTATCTCACAGTTTCTGCTGTCCCTGTGGATTGTGGCCAATTCCTCTTCTGGTCCTGCATGGACTTAGCTTGATTTCACTTGCTGTTCGTAACAGCATCTCACAATTTGAAGCTTTTCTCTTGTAGCATTTAAGGTCCTACAGTGCAGCACCCAGGGGCCTTCATAGCAGGATCAGGAAAGGCTTCTTTTGCTTACCCTTACGTTCTTGAAAGGCTGCCGAAGCTTTCTTAGAAGAGGGCGAAAGGGAGGGAGCGAGCAACATAAAACGTACATACTCTGCAATCTTCCGAAGCACTATTTGTTATTTAGTTGTTAATGTTCAGCAATGCTGCTGTAACCTGCCATGTCAGCACACATTATCATTTAGTCAGCATATGTACATCCGAATAGAAATTTCATTTAGCAAATGTAGTTATGCTTTTCATGTTCAGCGTTGTATAATAGCTAAATGAGCTTCTTGTTCCTATAATAGCTGTGGACTTTTCAACTGGATCGAATCCAAAAGAAAAGTTTTCCCTGCAAAAGAAGTTTAATGCTCCAAAAAAATCACCATCATTATCTGCGTAAGGCATGATTGCTGATAAATGTAATGGTCAGTTGTCCAATTTCTAACTGCTTTTCTTTTATTACCTTGCTTCCAGTGAATTTTATACAGGTTGGCTTACTCATTGGAATGAAAGTCTCGCTCAAACTAGTGCTCAAGAGACAGCAGCTTCATTAGATGCAATTTTACAACTAAATGCCTCAGTCGTGCTCTATGTGGGTCGAGATGCAAATTGATTTTGGTTTATATTTGTAAGTATGTTCTCACCCTTGATCATGCATGCAGATGGCACATGGTGGGACGAACTTTGGTTTCTTCAGTGGAGCAAATACTGGTGTAAATTCTTTTGATTACCAACCAGATATTACATCATACGATTATGTAATGTACCATCAGTGTTGAGCTTTTAAGCCTTTTTGTCTTCCTATTTTGCTTTGTCTGGGTAACAAGACTGGCCTTTCCAGGATGCTCCTATAGGCGAGGCTGGGGATATAGACAGTGAAAAGTTTAAAGGTAATAATATCTTTTGTGCATACATACAATAATGTACCATGTTTCAATGGGTAGAAAGAAAGGGAAAGAATGCGACATTTATTTGCAGTAGTATGTGCCCATGACTAACAGTTGCTGACAATGTACTCAGCATGAAAATATGGAACTAGTCTCTAGGCAGTAGCCATACTTCTAACGCGTTTTTGCAATATAAGTTCTAGAGCATGGTTGTTAGAGTATAACTTTATATGTTTTAATTTTCTTATGTATGACCTAAAGGGAACTATATAGTATGTATTGCCACATGGGATCTTTTTGTCTATATGTCATCATTTATGTATCATGCATGATAATGCCTGGTTTCTATTTTCCTCTTATCATTCTTCCACCATTTGGTATTAGAGCACCTATTTAGCTGTAGAAAGCTTCCAGTATTTTTATCGAGACTGACTTCTGGACAAAAATAGTTCAGGATGATTGCTTCATGAAGAACTTTTTTGACTGCTGCAGATTAGCAAGAGTATTCTTGGCTGTCGTTTTGTATAAAATATTACATTTTCTGGACAAAAGAGCCTAGAAGGGGCTTCCGTGGATTTTGCATGGCAGCCAAAATTTTCCTTTCAAAGTTTTCCTGTCCCTAAAGAAATCATGGAATTCAAATTTCATAACAAAGGTGTGATCAGACATTAAGACCTATTAAGGACGTGATAATCTTTCCATGCTATCCACAATAAACATAGAAGAGTATATCTATAATGTACTCTATAGTTCAGACTTTGCATGACCCTTCAAATCAATGCATAAAATGTGGAGCTTTCCAAACAACAAAAATTATCAACACATTTCAAGATCCTGCAAATGGAGCAGGTTCCATGCTGTCCATAATAAACATAGAAGAGTATATCTATAATGTACTCTGTAGTTCAGACTTTGCATGACCCTTCAAATCAATGCACAAAATGTGGAGCTTTCCAAGCAACAAAAATTTTCAACACACATTTCAAGATCCTGCAAATGTAGCAGGCTGTTTTTCTTCATATCGAGGGCCATAGGATGTCTTCTATTTTTTCTCCCTTGTATAGTTTTGGGATGATCAGCCTTGTTAAGGCTAGGAAAATCGACATTTTGGTCAACAAGTTGCAACGAGTGGGTCCTCAGACAACTAGAAATAACAGGAATGAGAACTATGTAATTGAACTAGCCATAATGAGGCTTGACTATGCCACTAATATGATGCCCGTCTCAGCAACAGGTGATGTGTCAGCAGTTGACACTGCAGCAGTATGTTTCCCATACATGTCATCTTGTGTGTGCGCCGTGATGAGGTGTAGGATTACGAGTCTGGTTTGTTACTTGTCTTATTCATCGCTTAAACATATTGTAACATTCATTACTTGTCTTATGCTTCGCTTAAACATATTATAACATTCATCGCTTAAACATACACTAATAACAATTCAAACAATCCTGAGCTAAGCTCTTGTAGTTCGCAAGAGGACAGGAAATGGGCAGGTGGATATTCACTAGAGATCAGCTTGCGGATTTGTTCACAAAAGCATTTGCAAGCTCTTGGTTAATGAACAGTTGGGTCTAGAAAGCTTTCAGCTAAGGGGCAAATTATGGATGAAATTGCTTCATCATTTTGGATTGGGGGTTGTTAGAAGACTGTCATGTAGACCGGCTGGCATTTCCTGCAAATAAGAAGCATACATGATGTACATATGTCAGAAATGAGTTTGTTGGGCTCTGCATTTTTGGTGCTTGTCTTTATCATATCCTTGATTTGCCAGAGTATACATCACATGCTCGTGATGCAACACTTTATCAAAGTCTGGCCAAGGTTTAGCCTATTTTCCAGATTGTGATTTGCTCCTCAGATACAGAATTATCCAATCTAGGACAAAATAAGGTTACTTGGATTTCCAAGGGACAATTCATTGTTAGTGAAGGTGAAAGTTCATTTAGCAGGAGTGCAGCAAGCATTTTGGTTGTTCCAAGTTGTGTTGGACAGGTTCACAGCTGTTTAGTAACCAGAGCGACAATAGGCACATTACCATTTCAGCCACCTTAGAAGAAGAGCAAAGGAGAGCCCATAAAGCTCTCAATATCAGAGTCACAGGATTGAAGGATTTATCAGATCCTTCCAAAGCGGCAAAAGCGAGGCTGGAAGCTTTGAAAAGGAGGAGGAACTTACAGAAATTCCCAGATATTTTCATGGATGAAGATCTAACCATGATGCAAGTGGAACTTAAGAGGAAGTGTTTAGAAGAAGTCATGAAAGCTCGGAAGGAAAATAAGTGGGCTGTTTATCGAGATGGCCGAGTGATCATCAGGGATAAGCGTCCCAAATAGGGATTGAGGGTCTATGAGACCACAGGCTCGTTATCACTGGCAGTCTGGAATTGCAATGGGAAATTATGGAATGAGCCTGGAGATTTTATGGGTGTCATAAAAGAGAAAGACATCGTTTTTCTTACAGAAACATGGGAATTGGAAGAGGAAGGTCTTCCAACCGTTGAGGGATACTTATGGGAATCAGTGTATAGAAAGATTCCACCAAATAAAGACATTTTCAAAGGCTCAGGTGGGGTAGGAGTTCTATTTCGCAAGAATCTTGCAAAGACATTACAGGTAGTGAAAAGGGATGATAAAGCAAGTTTTATTTGGATCAAGCTCTCTAGATCTCCATGTCGAGATCTATATATTGCAGCATGCTATTTTCCTCCTAAAGGCTCGGAATATACAGACCAAGAAATATATGAGGGAGCCTCCCCATATCAAGCACTCTATATGGATATTGCGGAATTTTCCACTTGTGGAGATGTGATTTTGGTTGGTGACTTTAATGCGCGAACAAGAGATGAACAGGTCCACCTTAATGATTTTAGCTCCGACCCTATTCTAATCCCAGAGATTCATCCTAAGGAAACAGGTATAGCAAGAACATCTGCTGATATAAGAGAGAATGCACCCATAACTGAATATGGATGCCATCTTTTGAATCTTGGGCAGATTCATAACCTGATTATATACAACGGGCTCCTCCAATGGCCTGATTCTGCCAAATACACATGTTTTCTGCACAAAGGGGGAAATAGTGTTGTGGACTATCTTATTGGTTCCCCTGACTTCATATGTGAGATTGATTCCTTTTATATTGATAAGAGGCCTGCAAAAGGAGATCATGTTCCTTTGGTTTTCACCATTAAATCACCACATACCCAAGTAGAAATAAAACCAGTCGGTAGGATACTTGATTATCATTTTGAGTTTGATCACTGCATGGACACGGTCTATAATGATGTTTTGAATTCTTACCTCCAAGGTATTGAGGAAAGGGGATCACTAGAGAATAAAGCTGCGCTTTTATCTTATGCCATGCTAGAAGCTTCTAAAGGTTGCTTTCCATATTCTGTTAGGGAATGCTAAGAGGTTAGTAGATGATAAGAGGTTAGTAGACTCACCACAGAAGAGGAAGTATCCTGACCCTAAAGGGGTAACTTTGGCACTGTCTAAGAAGATAAAACGATCAGCAGCCATGAAACATAAAAAGTCTTTCCAGAAGAGGCCAAGCAGCAAGCAGCAAAGCAGGCCAAGAAGGGGTATTATGAAGTACTTTGCAGCAGTCACAGGAACGAATGGGCTGTCTCCATCAAACCGTATCTGAGCAGATTCTTTGATTTTCAATTGTTAAACTTAATATTTTCGTTTCCATACTTTAGATAACAGGAGGGTTTTCCTCCTGAAGGTCTTGAATTCTGTTTATGGATGGTATGGTCTCATAGACCCTTCGGGTCTTACGTAGACGTTAATAAATCTTTCTTTCTTTCTTTCTTAACACATATTCCAGGGTGCATATTCATGATTTGTTTACGATCATGTTCCGTTCCTGTCATATATTGTTTTTATCGCTTCTTTCCTGACTAAGAGCAAGTCATAGCTAGCTAGATGAGAATCATATGAAGACCATTGTGCTTATAATATGATCTGTTAGATTTGCTGGAAAGAGATTTTGTGAATGTATTTGCCAGCCGATCATCTACAGAGTCCAAATTTCACTTGTCAAAAGCTGTTTGGTGATAAAGAAGATAGATGTTAAGATTTTTCTGGAAGGATTGTTAGTGGTCTACCCGCTTCCTCGCTGGATTTTCAAAGGGTTGTCTTCAACATTATAAAGTCGATGTATAAAGGAGGAGATCCCATGATTCTTGGTAACTAGCGCTTCATCATGGTTGGGCATGTGATGGGCTGGCAAACTATGGGAACGTCAATCAGTTATCTGTGGAACAAAAGATGTGGAGACTTTGTATATAGGTAATCTTCCATAAAGTTAACTTGGTCAACCTGTTTGCTTGTCTTTATTTATGCTTTATAAGTCCCTGGCCATTGCTGGTAATCATCTTAAGTTCTCTCCTTGTGCTGTTGAAAATACTTGCAACTTTAGACTAATTCCCTTGGATTTGATGATGTTTTAGCTCTTAGGGCTGTTATCCTTAAGTACGTATCCAGCCCTGTTCCAGACCCACCCCCTATACCGACGAGGATAGGTTATGGTTTTTTGAGACTGCAACAGTTGACTTCCATCTTCAATGCACTTAACATTTTAAGTGTAACACCTAAGCATGTAGTGAAGTCACCTGTTCCAATGGAAGCAGTTGGTCAAGTAAGGCCTTTGTTCTGTCTATAAAACTTATGTGAAGTAAAGTTTGGTGATACTGAAGAGGACATTGGCAGGCCTTCGGCTTTATTCTCTACAGAACACTGTTGCCTAATACCATCACATCCGGACGCAAGATCACCATTGCTCAAGTTTGTTTTTCCCAAGTTACTTCTTTTTCTTGGTTTTCTATGTCTATGCTTTTGAATATCTCCTGCACTCAGGTTCATGACAGGGCTCAAGTTTTTATAAGCTATGCCACGGAATACCCGACATTTGTGGGTACATTGGAAAGATGGAACAATACTTCAATACTGCTTAAAGACGATGCAAAACCGGGAATGCAGCTAGACATTCTGGTATGGGCATTCTTGATTCCTTTCTCTCTCTAAGCTGTAAACACTCTTTCTTATATCCCTTTTGACTGTTTTAAATTGGCATATGACTTGTTCAATCCTTGGTTTTGCATGTTTTTCTTAAATCTCTATGCTGGTTTCTGACCAGTCCATAGTTTTATGCACCTTCAACCTTTATTTTAGTGTGCTGGCTTTTGGATCTCTTTTTGTTGCAAAACGTTTTTTTTTTCCTTTCAATAGGAAACAGTAATTTTTCTCTTTGCTATAGGCGTTGCTCAAACCTTAACATGTACTTGAGTCTGCACATATGACTAAGTTTCTGTAATTTTCTGTCATCAAATTAGAGAGAACCTTTTTAGGATTGCATGAAGAGGACATAAAATTAGCATCTAAAGTTTGTCATTTGCACTTGTTAGTTTCATGTTGTTCAGCTTACTTAGGAGAAACGAATTCCACCTAAAAAGTAATATGATGGCTATAGAATAACCATAACTAGGTTACTTGGTAAAAAGCAGCACTGTTTTGGATTTTCATTCTAGTCTCTTCAAAATCTGGCCTTTATTCTTTTACTAATAATAACTGCATTTGGGGAGAGCTAGAACTCTGAGGCAAATGCCTGACATGCCTTAATTGCAAGCTATTGAAAGGAAGGCACTGGCTATGGGGATTATGACCAGTGTTACAAGTAGACGGGTGTTTAAAAGACTGAAAACTATACAATGGAGATGGATATGAAAATTATTGAAGGAGATGCTCTTCTAAGCCAGCAACTTTGGCTCTTCTCCGGTGACCAGATCCAATCCCTATAATTTGGAGAGCGTGGATTTCTTGCAAGTCAAACTGAGGGCCTCACGTGGACCCATTTCAAGACGGAGACATGCCTTTAGGCAGCAAAACAGCATGTGTTAGTTGGCAGATTTTGCAGTTGGAAGCTTTCTTCTTTCATTCTTATTACAGGGCTGCTTCAAAGTGAAGTTTAGGTCCATTTGGCACTAATATAGATTGCAACATGCGAAGTTGGGAGCAAATGCAAACGTTTGCAAGGAAAGAGGAAACATGTCATTTGCAAATCTGGAAGCATGCTACTCAAGTGACTTGATGATGATAAGATGGTCCTATTCTGGACCTATTGGAATGATTTACCGATTTCATAATACAATATCAGAACTCAGATTGAAGCATGAAATCATGGAAGACTTCAAGTTTTTTGCTAATAGCACTTGGCAAGCCACCATGAGGCACCTGCTGCTTTGACTCCAACTGCGGAGTCGTCCTACTATCAATACCAGTACTTCAACTGCCCACAGTGTGTGGGCAATATGTAAGCTGTTACAAAAGGCCATCCCGATGCGCTTTAAGAATGTTCTGCGTGTTGAGCTGCATGAATTCCATCCAATATTGTTGCCCGGCAACTGATTTCAATCAAGCACAAGCCGGTGCTCACACATCTACTCAATCGGCAAGCAGGACTATGATTAGCCTGCATTTTTCAGTCCTATGGTCGTCAAACAAAAGAGCAACTAAATTTTTGTCATAAAGAACTCAAGAAATTCCTAGAGCATTCTTAGACCACATAACAAAACTCTGATAAAAAAAAAAAAATATTGGTTCTAACAAAATATTGATAATTAGCTTAGATATGCTTGCAACATCTTGAGGGAGCCAACATAATTCTATCTTCCCTGGTAAACACCAAAGTTGTCCAATGCCTTAAAATGCAAGTTCACGACAAACCTTATTGGGTTTGAGAGAAGCGAAAAATCACTTTTTACCTATGATTTAGCCATGGAGCCTGGGAATCATAGGTAAAAAGCTTTAAAATGTTGATCTGGCGGTTCCAAAATATGAGGTAAAAAGCAGATTCAAACCATCTTTCTAGGTTTTGCAAACCAATACATTGCCATTATGCTACTTAGCCTGCCATTATAACCTGGACGCTGAATTTACCTACAACCAGCATGGATGACATGCATGCGTCTCTTCACTTTCTTGGGTGGATAGCCTAGCCCAATTGGTTAGATCCTCATTTCCTTATTTGCATTTATATCGATGGCAAAAGAAACGGAATCGATGCGCGAACAAAAGAGAATGATGTGCGAACAAAAGAGAATAAGAATGGATAGAGAATGGCTTAATCAAGTAAGTTAGTGAACAGAACAAGCAGCCAGTAAGACGATAAAATGCAACCCAAAATGTGAATGTGATGCCAAGATTGAATCGCCATGGAAAAAAAAGGTGGCTGGAAAAACACAAAATTTCCTGCCCTTGCTTGTGTATGAAAGTTACAGCACTGCATTGCATTTTCTTATTTTGCCTGCCTTAATCTACGTGGCATCACTTTTATAATATTGAGGCTAACTGGTGTATGCCTTGTGACACCCCTGTGACACGGCACCATTCTGTGAAGGTGCTATATATTTTGGTCTCTATATAGTAAGTACATTCACAATGCTTGGCCCAGGCCAGATACTAATTTGCCAATAGCAGAAGATTTTTCTATGCTATCTTATATTTTCTCTATCTTCTTTATGGGAGGACAATCCTCAGGAAAAATGACTTTATGATAAGGTAGGCAAGAATAAGATTCCTTTTTTTTGAGGTTTATGCATATGATCCCGCGTCAATGGTACAGGTCGTCTTTGCTTCTCAATCTTTATATTGCTCATGTTCTATCATTGGCTTTCTGAATCAGGTGGAGAATATGGGGCGCATTAATTATGGCCCTTTCATTTCAGATTCTAAAGTATGTTATCATTCCATGTCTGCAAATTCTCAATTTTATGGTCGCCTTTGCTTTTTGTTTGCCAAATATATAGCTTAATAGAAGGTTCATAGCAGGCTGGCCAGCCTACATTAGATGTTGTCTAGAGAGCCTGGTTATAATAGGGGGATGAACATGTACAGGGAATAATTTCAACAGTGAAACTGGATGATATTGAATTGAAGAATTGGACAATATACCCAATTCCACTGGATAACATTACTTTGCTAGGGGCACATACGTTAAAAGAGAGAATTAAAACTGGGCAAACTCATTTGAACTTGTTGAGAAGGTGGCCTCCTCGAAATTACTATCAGAATCCTTCACATTCAGGTGATTCTAACCTTAGAGAGCTATCATGGGCATGCTTGTCTAAGTCTACGATAATTTGCAGGAGGGAATTCTTATGGCCCAGTTTTCTACAAGGGGATATTGGATTTGAAAAATTCAACTGTATCTGATACATTCCTTTCACTTAAAGGATGGACCAAGGGTGTTGCTTTTATTAATGGGTTTAATCTGGGGCGCTTTTGGCCGGTGAAAACTTATTTGCTTTCTGTTCTCTTACATACGCAATGTCTCTAACAAACTTTTGGTTGCATGTTCAGTCTATAGGGCCACAATGCACGTTATATGTACCTGCACCACTTCTCCAACATGGAGAAAATGAATTGGTAGTAATTTCTATATCACTAATTAATTTCTTCTAGAGGTTGATTATGTAATTCCCTTTTATTTTTTCAGGTGATTTTGGAATTAGAGACGCCTACAAAGGATTATTCTGTTGAATTCGTCAGCAAGTCTGATTTCACATGTGGAAAAGGAAGTTTCCAAAACCACAATACATGGAAGAAGATGTAGACATGCTTGTAAGCTAAGTCTTGTTATTGGGATGTCGTTGTTGGAATACGTGTTAGTTATGTGGACTTCATATGTACCTAATTCAGAGCATAACTTATGAACGAAGAGTTGCTTTGCATGCCTGGATCCATAAGGTTTGAGTCGCGAGTTCATCATGCAAACAGAATTATCAAGTAGTGCCGCTATGCCTTGCTAAATAACAAAGTCCGTAGAAGAAAAATATTGGATCCCGCATAAACCATGGAATTCTTGTAAAGGAGAAAAAGTTGCTTGATCTTGGAAGGCTAGCATCCTAAATTTAGGAGAGTTTTCCAAATTTTTTGGATGGCTCTTTAAAGCTCACAAGCAGAATTGTCAAGTAGTGCTGCTATGCCTTACTAAATAATAATGTACGCAGAAGAAACATATTGGATCCCTGGAATTCCTGTGAGCAATAAAAGAGAAAAAGTTGCTTGATCTTGCAAGGCTAGCATCCCAAATTTCGGAGAGCTTTCCAATTTTTTTGGATGGCTCTTTCAAGCTTAAGAATGAAATTTGATGTTGTAGGAGGCAATTTGTAGAGTGGGGAACATTAAGTCAACAACTTTGTTCATTATATTCTCAACGTAAGAATCATCATGACGTGAGAGAACTAGGCAAAAGCGCACCAGAAGGTTGTAGAAGGCTAAGGTTGTGGAAGGCTATAGTGGTCAAATTTGTTAGGCATTTGGCTAAGGTTGTAGAAGGCTATAGTAATGACAATGTCAAATTTGTTAGGCATTTGGGTTGGTCGCTCAAAAGTTGTTTGTATTTGTTAACTCTGTCCGACTTAGAAACAATGCTTTGTTTGTCTGCTTTGCTTCCTGAGTTGGTTGCTTGTGAAATGTAAAGGTTTTGCCTTGTGATTAACATCCTTAGTTTGATCCACCGTCTTTGAAAATTGAGGTTGATGCTAGTATACCTCATTTTCTTGCTAATGAAGTAAATTTCATTTCTTGCTAATCAAGTTAATTCTGATGCATATTATGAAAGTGAAGCATATGTATGTTCTACTACATTCAAGAAACAAGCAATCTATCACAAGTTAGATGCCCTCCTTTGTTACGTTGTTATTTTGTCAGTAAGCATGCAGTCTATTTTCTTGGATACTTACCAACTACATACCACTTCACACATCTATTGGATGAATTTGAGTGAAGTTCACATCACTTCTTATTTACCAACAAGAATGTAGAAGCTACGCCTTCAAACTTAGGTAAATGTTAACATCATGGAGAGAGGAAGAAGAATGGTGACATCATGGATATAGAACAATATAAATCAAATGCTATCTGTCCACAAAGATTGATGGGCAAGGTTAGGGCTTTTGTGTATTGTTGTTATTCTGGTTGGAGGCATCGAGATTCTAGGGTTTTTTGGGCAAGTCAGAGCATGGTTTGTGGCATGCACCCCTGGATCAATGGAGGTTCTATTTTGGTGTGGCCTTATCTTGTATGTGTATTTTGGTTGTGAAGTGGAGGCGGTGAGTTTAGCGGCTTCTGCAAGCAAGATGCGATTCTGGAGTTACAACGGGGTTCTTTTTGGCATGAGCAGTTTGCCAGACATTTCATGCCTAGGGATTCTCGAACCATTTGAGATTTAGCATCTCTTCCAGAGCATGACTTCGAAGATGTTCCTGTAGATTCTCAAGCCTACAGTTTTGGAGCGCCTGCAAAAACCCGAGCTCAATTACGAGGAACCCGTCCACTATTGAAATCAGGGGGCAATTTGCCATACCTGAAATGTGACAACAGATGTTAACAAGACCATCTTTTCCAAAGATATAGAGCCAGCAAAGATGATTCTTACTGAATGATAGAAAATTGAGTGACCCGTATGGATGATGATTGCCCCAGAGGTGTCGCCAACGAGCAAGAAGCTAGCGCCAAACATTGGATCAAAACGCCTGCGAATGTAATTGATTGAATACGAAGAAGGTGAAGCTGGTCTGGTGGCCTTTGGATAATACTCTAGAATGGAATCACCCCCTAAGGGCCTAGATTTGGCGTAGATTCTTTATCAGGCTATGACATAAGTGGCATTCATGCATTCGCCCATGTCTATCCCAAGCAAAGATGGCTAGAATGGTAAGAATTTGACGTGAGATAGCAATTAATATCTACGGCTAACAATGGTTACCTCGGTTATTCCACGACATCAATTCATTAGGTGGTGATTCCACAGGTAGAGGAAAACACTAACAAATACATTCGATGGAATCATTGAAGCGACAATTAGGTACTTTTGTCAATAAAATATAATTTGCTATTCAATTTCCAATGGTACATCGTAGCATATTTGCACAAATTCGACAATTGTAATTCTTTCCTAAAAACCTAGGCACAAAAATTTTCTCGCCTAAATGCATACACACAAATTAAAATGAATTCAAATACAGTGGTGCCTGGAATTCTAAGATCAAAACCAGCAAAGCTGGGAATTTAGGAGTTGTATTCAAATGCGGAGTTAAATTCTAGAGCCATTGCTCTTCAAATGGGTCAGCAAACTACCATTTTTGGACCAAAACCTCTTGGGCAAATGGAAGGTGCTTTTTCTTTGCTGGACAGAGTCACAAAAATTTTGTAGGTCAGTGGACCTCGTTTGGTCAATTTTAGCCCAACTAAACCAATTGGAAGTATTTAAAACTTGCAACAACGAGAATTAGGATGAGATTGGACAGAAACTACTCACAGAATGATCTTTGGTGTTGGCAGATCCAGCATGAACCTCTTGATAAAAAATATTATATAAATTCCACAATCTTAGGTGTTTTCCTACTGGGGGAAATCCAAAAGGACGCATGGGGTGTTGTGCAGGCTGGAGGATTCGAATTTCCACCTCTTCATATTGTCAGTCACAAATCTGTGGCCAAAGCAATCAGATAAAGCCAAATTCTACCGGAAAGGGACACAATTGAACTTACAGAGTGGCAGAACATTGCAGGACTATTACGAAATTCATTCTGACCTGCATGAAATTTAAGAGGGGAGTCTACCTCTGAATCAAGTTGTTCCTTATGCAAGGATTGTTGACAGGAAAAACGAAAGCCGAAGCGTCAGATGCTTCTACTTAGAAATTCTCATTAATGGATATCCCAACCCTCTTGCTCCATCTGAAAAAGGATTGGGATAGGAAAATGACAAGATCGCTTGTAGAGCATAGGCACTGGAAGCAAACTCTAAGAGAGAATTTTGAAACCAGAGAGAAAAGGATTTTTTGGCACTAACCAGGTGTGATTCCTTCGAACGGATTCAGCCAGGAACATGTGTCCAAATGGGAATCGGGTGTACGTTGGGAATCGGGTGTACGTTGTACGCTTGACGTGGAAGACAAAATCAAACCAGTATTTTTGTAATCATACCCTTTGTCAGAGTACCGTGTATGCCCATTTATGACAGTCGTCCGACATTTAATTTAAAAGTTTTCATGTATCACCATGAGGTGATTCCATCGGATGGAATTATACAGGGGTAATTCCTTCCCATAGAATATAGTACCTCTTGAGTTCTTTGATCTTCTTGTGTGCGTGCGTACCCTGAAAGGGAGAAGCACCCATAGAAGAGATTTGAAGCTGAAGACCAGCGATTTTTATATCATCTATGATTTTCTGCTTAACAGAATTTTGCAACTAGGTTTTTAGAGATTTGACCTGTATATTTGCAGCATTTAAATTTCCAGTTCAGTGATGCGGAGTTGATGCTGAGTGGTGGCACACTGTTGTATTTGAAACTCCTCTTGAAGACTTCGATAAAGGGCCAAGTATCCTAAAGGAGCTGGTCCTTGGCTGAGTTGGTCCATGAGAGTGTGAACCTGAGCCTGCAACGAAGCGTGGAAAGCCTCCAATTGAGCCATGGCCTCCTGAGCCTTTTTGAGTTCATCACGGATGGCCAAGAGTGTACTGGGTTTTTGTCGAAGTTGGTGTTCAAAATTAGCTTTCTGAGTATGAGGATCTTGGAGTTCCCCTTTAGGACATCAGAGGAGTCAAGATGGTCCTTGATACCATTCATGAGCTTGTCTTGAGATTCTTGCAACTGAAGAATACAACTAGCAACATGTTGCCCATACTCAAACAAAGCTTGTCGAGAAGGTTGTTGGGCGTGATAGTGAACATATGAGGAGTGGAAGCCCTAGATTGCTGTTTGGGATCTGATGGAGTAGCCTTGGCTGAATGATGAGAAGAAAAGATGGAAATTATGGGAGAGGTCTTGCGTGAAGAGGGAGCTCAAACTTATTCTAAACAAAATTAATGTTCTGTGTTCTCGAATAGCTGTGATCTTAGAAGGGACCTTACTAGAGAGAGAGAGAGAGAGAGAGAGGGGAGAGGGAGGGAGGGAGGGAGGGAGGGAGGGCTGGGAGGGAGGGGGAGGGAGGGAGGGAGGGGAGGGAGGGGGGGAGGGAGGGAGGGAGGGAGGGGAGGGAGGAGGGAGAGATGTTATGTGATACATGGAAACTGTACTTGGGACCGGAAGGCACTGGTTGATGAGAGCCTGAAAATGAGAACTCATCGCAGAGTCACGACTAGAGCTTAGAGCTTTCTGAAGAGCTGAGGCCAATCAACAAACTTATCTGAATGAATAGCAACAATAGCTGTGTCGAAGAATATTTGTTGGTATGTGTGTTCTTGGCAGAGTGTCCAAAAAACTTTCGCCATAAAGATTTAACAAAAGACACATGATTCTTAGCAAAAGTTGTCAGTTTCATGGAAGTGGCAAAGTACTAAATATCCATATATGGTGTAACATCGTAGTCCTGCAAGTCCGACCATCCGACCATCCCAAAAAATTTGGTATGCTGACAACACAAAAGACCTTGGAGATGAGTGCTTGATTAATAAGGAATTGAGTGCCATCCATAAGAATCTGATAACCCGTTGGAGTACTAACCAGAAATGCCACAAATTGACGCAGTTGCCCTGGATTGGGAACATGAAGTTCTTGGTCCGCAAAATATGCAAAATCTGCCCTTACCGAAACTGCATAATTGATGCCTTGCAAAGGTGCAAAAAGAGTGGCAGTGGAGAAAGTCACCGTGGAAAATGCTGTGGCCTCCATGGGTGTGGTTGCATGTAGAGTGCTAAAACGGGAAGAAGCGCCATGGCAATGAGAACGTTGAGGTGCTAGAGAAGACGGAATGAACTTGAAGAATAGGGTTGTGGCGGTTCATAGTGCAGTTCCCGAGTAGGAATTAGAGCCGTTGGAGAAGACAAGTGGCAGGCATTGGTGAGACCTGAAGGGGAACTAAAATTTGACTAAGTTCCAATAAGAGGAATAGAAAGGACACGATATTAAAATAGGCAGCGAATGCTTGACGGGACATTGGTGTGAGCATAATTAAAATTAGCAATGTAGAGGAGCGTAGGCCGTAGTATCTATTCTAGTCAGTGAAATAATGAAAGGGGGCGAGATTTGCATGGTACGGTAGTCTCCAAGAGTATCTGCTTTAATGAGAAAATACTTGAAAGAATGAGGATGGGACATGTGGAACGATGACTATTATGCCAGCCTGGTAGAGCATTAAGCTGGTGGCCTATATAAGAGTGGAGTGGGGTGGAGGAAAATGAATACCCTTTGAGCACCACGGAGATGATCAATACTATGCAAAGCCAGTGCCTAGAATGGCTAACATGCCGAATGAATAATTTGGACATCTGGAAGCTGAAAAACCGTGGGATTCCCTTTCAAAATAAAAGAATTCTTTATTGATTTTATAAGAAAGAATAAAACTTTCATTGAATGCTAAAGGAGTTGGCTAGATGTCAGCCGACCGTTGAGAGACTTCTACTAGTTGGACCAGCCCTTGAGATGTTTTGACAAGCTAGATTGTTTGATTAGGCAACCAAGAACCATGTGTCCTGAATCTATGCAACATAAATGTGGATTGGCCTTCCTCTGATGATGCTTCTTAACAAGGGACAAATAACCTAGGAAACCAACCGATCAACTTGCATTGACACTGAATCATCTGCTCCAGAAGACGCGACCAGAGCAGGAGTAGGAACAACTACAAAAGTTCGCGGAAGTGAAGTTAATATTGGACCTAAACGCTTCTAATTATATCCAAATAGGCAATTATCACATCAAACCATGAATTTAATAGCCTCTTCGAGAGTTTCAAAAATATTCATAGTCAATATCAGATCTTGGCATCATCTCGAAGCTCCCGCTAGAAACAGCCGCGATGAGCAATTTCATCCCAAGCTGTATCGAGGCAATTTCCCAAAACTCGGATGTATAACTGAAGTGGACGTGACCCTTGCCTCAGATTGATGAGCTTAATAACCACATTCCACTGTCTATCAGTGTCACCAAAAAAATCCTTGAGCTTAATTAGTGAAGCCTAACTTCGGAGCCCTTTTCTCAAGAACGAACAAAGAGCTTATCCAATAAGGAAACAACTGGCCAAACCAACATGAACTTGATCCATCGAATATCTATAAGAACGCAGTCGGATCATTAACTGAATCTGGCTTAGGAACCCATGAAGCTTTGACCATGTGCCGTTAAAATTTTCAAGCAAACTGATCTTGGGTTCTAAAGGCCTCGATGTTGAGCAGGATGACAAAGGATGACGCGCTAATCTTCTTTAAGCTCGTTCGCAACCTGCAACCTCTAGCACAATTAAGCAACATGCTCGATCTGTTGTACTAAAGTTTACCATAACTTTCTTGTTGCAACATCTTCCATGATGGCAAGATAATGGACAAGGAGGCAAGGAAAAACTAGGCTCAAAGCAGACTAGAACAGAGTAATAGATTTTGTTTCAAAATGCCATAGACTTACAAACAAAAATACAAGAATCCATTGCAGATACTCGAACAAACATACGTGAATATATATAATTGCTATAGATGATGCAAGAAACATGACAGTGGAACAAGGAAAGACTCGCAACTCGTGTTGAGCCAAAATATCAAAATCCATGTTGAAGGCTCCTTCAACATGGATTTTGATATTTTCCCAAGGATTTTTGGGCTAAACTGAAACCGGCAATATCTACTGCAGGGGATTTTAGTAGAGACGAGTTACTAGATTATGCCCGCGAGCTCTATACTGTGCCAGGGGCAGCTCCTATGGATTTAGTATCGGGAGATGTGCCAGATATATTTGATGCGGAGGATGTAAAGATATCTTTGCAAAAGATGGCAAATGGGAAAGCTAGAGATACTGAAGGCTTTGCCATTGAGATGCTTAAATGGGGAGGGGAGACTCTCCATGCTAAAGTGGCCGAGTTGTTTAACTTGGCGCTTAATGTTGGTTTTCCTAACCAATGGTGCCAGAACAGGATTGTGACTATTCTAAAAGCTGGGGATCCAACTTGTATTCAGAATTATCGCACTATTATGATTAGTAGTGTGATGGCTAAGCTCTTTGGGGCTATAATCGAGAAAACGATTTCTGGTTGGGCTGATACGCATGGGGTGCGAGCCTTAGGCCAAGCGGGTTTGAAAAAGATCACTCCACGATGGGATCACCTAGTAACTTTGGCGTCATGGCGGGGAGCTAAGGGGTGCAGCCATGCATTATCTTGTTGTTTTGTTGATTTTCTGAAGGCATTCGATCGAAAATACCTCATTACACATCTAGAAGCACGTTTGGATAATTTGGGTATACCTATTCCATTCTGGCGGTTTTCCGGGCTATCTGAAAAAGTGTTGGTGGAACTCACATTTCCATTAGATGGCCTAGAGAAAGTAGAGAGCAATATTGGGGTGAAGCAGGGGTGCCCTCTGTCACCCACACTTTTTGGCCTTTTTATTGATGAGATTGAGGCATGGTTAATGAACGCGGATGTGGGAGTGGAGGTTGGTGAATATTTTCTGAGACTTTTGCTTTATGCTGATGATGTGATACTTGTTTCTAGGACAGCAACGGGTTTGCAGCGTTTGTTGTATGTGTTGGAGCAGTTTTGCAAGAAAACTGGCATGAAAGTGAATAAAACTAAGACTAAAGATATGGTCGTTGGTTCTCGAGAATCAATAGTAATGCATCTTGATGGGGAAACTCTGGAACAGGTAAAAATATATAAATATTTGGGGATTGAGTTTACTAATGACTACAGGTAGTCTATGGCGGTGGGGAAACGCGTGTCTGGAGTTTCCGTGCTTTGTATTATTCTCTGAGCCTGTGGCGACAAAGAAACATCTGGTGTTGGTCTCTTAGGAGGCTTATGTTTAAAGTAATGGTGCAGACAGTTGTGCTTTATGGTTGCCCAGCTTGGGGACCAGGTTTAGCTAGGGCAAAGTGGATGGAAATTGAACAGGTACAGAAGAGATTTCTGCTAGAGGAGCTGGGGGTAAAAGTTCAAACTCCTTATGAGATGTTATTAGCAGAGGCGGGATTGTATCCACTGGAGGTGGAAGCGTTGTTTCAAACTCTTACCTACTATCAGAGGGTACGGAGCATGGGGGATAATAGGATACCTAAGCAGGCCTTGATAGAATCTCAAACACAGCATCATGTAGGGTGGTATACTCACCTGGTGGATTGGGTGGCTTTTTGGGGTATGGATCTTAATGATCTCCCACTTACAGATGTAGGTTTGCGTGCATATGTGATTGAGCGGGCATTACAGAAGATGTGGCCAATTGGCGATATTGGGGTAAAGCGAAATTTCTATAGACAAGAAGTTAATGCTATGGTAGTATATGAAGAGCAAGCCTACCTAAAGATGGAGCTTAGCCGGAAAAAACGGCAATTAATTGCTAAAGAAAAGGGACGAGAACAAGGGATCCCCAGAGAGCTGCGTTTCTGCCCATATTGTTTTGAAGCACAAGTGGAGGATGAAGACCATGCTTTGATTAGATGCTCGGCCTTTGAGTATATACGAGAAAATCACCATATCACGTGTAGCTCTCTATCAAAGCTATTCGATCTTTCTCCATTAGATCTCAGAGCATATCTTTATGAATATCTAAAATCTAGAAATGAGTTATTAGCTCTATATAAGATGGCTGAAAACTTGCTCGCCCAAGGGTGAGCCTTTGTTGATTAATACTGTTGTTTTCTATTTTCGCTGATGGACCTGAGGGTCTGAAGGCGTGACAATAAATAAATAAATAAATAAATAAATAAATAAATAAATAAATATACTAACGAGGGGCGCGGTTTTGGAAGTTTCTAGAAGCATGTTTCGCAAACTTTCTAGAACTCTAAAGAATATTTTAGTACTTTCTAGAAAATTCTTGGAATATTATCCTTAATGTATACAAGAAATTTATCGTGTCGGCCGTCGCCGTGAACATTTCTTTTCCCAAATGTTCAATTAAATAGATAGAACCACTACACTATAGGTGAAACATCATGTGTAGATGGTGATTACAAAGGCAAAAAAGAAATTTGCAAATTTTTGAAGTTGCAAATATGCAAATCCTGGAGTTGCAAATATCCAGCAATGGGAACCAAATTTACAAGTTTGAAAGAGACCAAGAATTTGTACACAATTTATGAATCTAATGGTCATGGAATATTAATCCAAAACAGAAACTCTCAAACATCCTCAAAATTATTATTTCCATTTCGATGATAAGGACATGCATATCTCTAATATATAATTGTAATAGGAGGGATAAGGGGCCAGCTTAAATGTTGTTTGTGAACATATATGTCTATGTTTAGGGTTGTATACATGGATGCACCAAAAAATCTAAGAAGGTGGTAGGGTTTTCTAGAAACGGCTCTTCTTCTGAATCGTCTAGCTTCTTCTAGAAGCGTCCGTTACAATTCTAGAAGGATCTTCAATTTTATATAAAAAGGAACAATACGGCAGTATGCATAATCCAACAACCTGGATCCAAGCGGCCTATAAGGCGGAAACCTAGAACCCTGAGCTCTGTTCTTGCTGGATTGAACAAAAGTGCAATTAAAAGCAGCATGTTCTTGAAGCCTTCGATTTGTGGGCAGATCTGCGGAGCAACAGGAGAAAAAAAAATAGAGCCATACTTTTCTTTTGGGGCCATCATTTTCAAACCTCCAAGGCATCGTAACCATTGCAGTCTTCCTTTCTTGCATCCTCGAGCCAAGCAAGTTTTGCAAGCCCATATCAGGGCAAGAAGCTCCACCTTTTTTCTTTTTTTGGTTTTATGGAGGCAGCGCAGAAGCATGGCAGAGGAAGAGTCAGTTCTTCTTTGGCCTTTGGCAATGACGGATCCAAATATGGCACATATTTTGTTCAGCTCTACGGTGCGGTTCTGCGATTCAGGTTCTTAATTCTCATCCATATTTTTTTGCACACATTAGCTTTTCCATCACTTCTTTTCTGAAGCGTTTTTCCTCTTTGCTTGCAGTAGAGCTCAGAGAGTAACAACGGTATGGAGCCTCAAGTAAAAGGGTTTGCAACCATCATCATCTCTTTTCCACAGTCCAATTTCGAATGTTGTTTGCAAGAAAAACAACTCAAAAAGAGGCCTGGATTCTTTCTGCTGCCGCAATTTTCGAATCATCTCTGGAGTGGAGATGGCAAGGAGTTTGTCCGGTAACTGCAAAGGAATATTTGTCGAAGACCAATAATGGCGAGCTTTAAGGATTAGAAACATGCCTTTTGAGAGCTATTGACATGCCTTTGATATTAGAAACTAAGCCAATATATTAACCAAGGCTTTGAGCCGGATAAGCTTGCATCTTTGCGTGGTCAGTGTAAGACATGCCTTTTGAAAGTATTATATTGACATGCCTTTGAGAGCTATTGAGATAATGTTTCGTTTCAAAGAAAAAGGAAAATATATATTGGTCGATGAT
This sequence comes from Isoetes taiwanensis, assembly GCA_021234155.1. Taxonomy (NCBI): domain Eukaryota; kingdom Viridiplantae; phylum Streptophyta; class Lycopodiopsida; order Isoetales; family Isoetaceae; genus Isoetes; species Isoetes taiwanensis. Next base: position 6,298,062 of record JAJEKV010000007.1, read on the forward strand.
GCTTATCTTTATCTTAACTTTGCAATATTTTTGAGTCTTACTTTTATTTTGGATTCAACTCAAATGGCTAGCTTGCATCTTTGCTAGGGTATGTCATCAAGTTAAAAGGGGTGAAATCACATCTTTTACCCCGAAATCACATCTGCAATTACTCAAAAGAAACTTCAACTAATCAGATGCAAAAGTAATAGATATGTTGGTAAAGTCAGAAGGAACAAAGTGCTTATAATGTGATAAAATATTGGTAACAGTGTATCTGATATGTGGAGGTAACTCTGTATTTTGTCACAAGAAAATAGATTTTATTAGTAAAGACAAATTTAAAATTATTGTTGTGCACGATAGTGGACACAATTCTATGTCTGGAAATGCACTCCATTCTTAAATATTCTTATCATGCTCATGTTCGTTATAGATGTCGTATTGCTATAATCTTCAATGCAAGAATTTGAATGCTGGAGTCATTTTTATGAATTCTTACCATGCTCATCTTCTTCACACATGCCAGATCTTTCTGTTTTCTCATTTTTACCATTTCATGAATTTGGTCTTCCTTTATGTTCAAAATCAACAATGAATTGGATTGCGTACCTTTTGCAGGTGTCCTTTGAGACTGCAAATTTGCAAGGTCTTTAGAATGTATGAGGCTGTTTACAGTATGTTTCAGCATTGGTATAAATTTTTGTCTCAGCAGCAACATCATATATCCTTAGGCGCAGCATTACAATATAATTCCACAGTTTTTGAAGGAACAAACTTTATAATTTCATCTTGGAGAACATGGATCTCAAATCCGGCGATGGCGTTACAATCAGGTTTTGGGGCCAACAAGATGATGATAAACTTGAGTTGAGCTTGCGGGTAGGCCACCGATTGTGCAATTCACCAACCCCATAGACCTTTGTTGAAATCTCAAGAGAAAAATGTATGTCAAAGACAGTGAAGACCACAGGCGCTTAACACGCCAATCAAGAAAAAAGATCATCCGCATTCTCATCTTCTTGGGATCTTCCTCCTCATTGCTTGATGATTCAAAGATCACTTCATGTTCTGCTTTTAAATTTCTATCTGCCTCATAAATAACATCTATATTAACTGTTTTGTTCTTTTTTTCTTCTGCCTTTTTCTTGAACATTTCAATCTTCTCCAGGAGCTCCCTGTAATCGCATAAAGTAGTATAAGAATGCATAGGTTCGGAGCTATTCATAGCGAACTGACCTTTGTTGAAGTTGTTCTCTTTCTTCTCTGTCTTTCGCAGCCTCAAACTGATAAAGCAAAATCATGAGATGTAGTCCAATACCACAGGTTCTAAGGCTGTAATATCTTTTAAATAAAAAGTTTTTTTCCTATAACAACATGGCATGGGTAAAGTGTTGTTCACCTCCTCTTCCTCTTCCCGATATTCAACTTCCTTCAAATCTTCCTGAATTAATTTTTGAAACTCCTTATATTCATCCCTAACAATGATACCATTAAATATATTGTAGCACCCCAGATGAGATGTGTAAAGAGATTGTGGATTAATAAGGAAATATAAACATAAAGGAAAACAAAAATTGGCACCAGCATAAATATCCAAAATCAAGCCTATGAATAAATGGGGGAAATGGATGAGATTATTTTTTTCTGTGCCATCAAGTCATCTGTAAATAACTTGCCTGTTGTCTCCTAAGTTTTGTAACTAAGGTGAAAAATTGCACAATGTTGACACAGGGGAGCTGCTTTCATTCTCTCCGGTATAAATCAACAAGGTTTTTGAATGACAAAATTGACAAATCACAAAACAAGGAATATCATTTTCTTACTGAATATCATGCTTAGGAGGCTCCAGTCCACGTGCTTTATGATCTGCATCTACATTGTAAGAGAACTTTTAAGTATGTTTTCTTGAACTTCTGAATTGTTGAAGGACCTGATTCAAAGCTCTCACCTTGCTAGAATTAGATTTAACCTCATAATCTGGATTTGGTGCATTCTTTCAAGAATGTTATTGGCAGGTGCTCAATGATTCAACGCTCTCGCCTTGCTAGAATTAGATTTAACCTCACAATCTGGATTTGATGCATTGTTTCAAGAATATTGTTGACAGGTGCTCATCATTGTAGCATTCCTCGGTATTTTTTGCAACTTGATTCAAAGCTCTCACCTTGCTAGAATTAAATTTAACCTCACAATCTGGATTTGATGCATTCTTTCAAGAATATTGTTGGCAGGTGCTCATCATTGTAGCATTTCTTGGCATTATTTGTACTCTTCAATTTTTTTTTTTTTTTTTTTTTTTTTTTTTGAGGTTAAGGCAGATTTGATATTACATGCAAAAGAGGTTACATGAATATATACAGCAATTGCAAAAGGAAGAACCTTTGCAATGCTTACTTGTCCCTAAGAAGGAATTTGAAAAAAAGAGCATATACTGACTAGATATTCAAAATTTGTTTGTACCGGCTAGTCAAAAGATGATCGATATGCACGTAATAGTTCAAGGCGCCCAGAAAACAAGCTGTAATTCTCTATTCATAGCCCAAAGCAAACTCCAATGGATCGACCTGGACAATATGGAATACTGTCTCAAGCTCATCAAGATCCAAAGGGGTATGGACCATGAACTGCAGCATGATTTCCGAGGTGATGTCAAAGTGCTCCTCCCATTTTGCAGCAAAGTAAATCTTCAGATCATTCCACCACCAAAGATCTTCATCATCTAGAATGACTCCCAAAGCTATATGAGCCAAAATGTGCTGCTTCAAGGTGATCATCTTGGCCTTGATTACCCCCCTTGTCCACTGTTCAAAGGCCGGTTTTGGATCATATCTTCCTCGAGAGGGGATAACCATATCATAATGCTTTCGGTCACAAAATCATCAATGTCAACATCCGGCGTCATAGATAGTAAGTTTAAAGAAACATAAAAACCATGGTAACTCCTAAAGAATCCCAATTTAGGTCATATGCTAAGCCCTTGCTTCTTCTATGAGCTATGGAAACGGTCTCAACCCGGCCAGAGGGGACCGGCAGGCTTTGATCCAATTGAGATTAAATGTTTTGTGATCGTGAACGATTCTGTTTCTGTGCTTCCAAATGGACCAGAGGGCCAGAGTTCTCAAAGTGCCACGAGAAGGCACTTGGGAAATGTAAAAGTCAAAAATTCTTGTGAAGAGGAACCCGGGGTGGACTTTCACGAGATTTCTTGCCCGAGCGGAAGAGGAAGTCAACTGGCGCGAAAAATATCATGCAAATTGGATTGTAATACTATGTGGCAAAAACATGGCTTGTCATTCATGTTGGAATGGCGGCCTTATATTTTGCTATTCTCTCATTAGTAGACAAACTTCGATTCAAAACAAGCCATCTAAATAAAAAGTATCTTTTTGCACAATGTACTGCCATCCATCAATGATTATTTTGATTGCCTCTTCTTTGGTGCAACCCATTTTGTAGTGACCTTGAGTTGGGTTGAATGATCATTTTGTAGATCTTGGACACACTATATCCCTTTTTCCTTGAAGTGTCTAGTCATGTTTACCAAATAACAAAGATTATCTTGTGAATGTGTATGGTGGGATCAATGCTAATGTAAATGACTACATAATCAATAATCATATGAATTGAACAAATTGAGTATTAGCGTCAAGTAAAAAAACAATCGTTCACATCTCCCAAGAAATCAATTGATCACATCCCCCCAACAAAAGATTTTTGCACTTAATCCTAACAAACATCCATTGCATAAGTAAATCAAAGTGTAAATCATGGTCTTCAATCTAATGCATAAGTAAACATTGTCCAAAATCAAGGTGTGAATTATGGGTCTCCAATACTATAATGGATGTTACAAAGTGACACATAATGTAGACCAAAGAAGAAAAAAGAATAAGTGCTAATGGATGTTACTAAGTGACACCCAAAACAATCATTTAGAATACTTTCATTGTAGTCGTACACACTATTTAGACCAAAGAAGAAAAAAGAATAAGTGGTAATGGATATTAGGAAGTGACACGTAATATAGACCCAAAACAATTACTTAGAATTCTTTCATTGTAGTCGTACACATTATTTGGAGTTGAAAAGAATCTTAAGAGATTTCTCCTCAAAATATGACAAAAATATGAGAGAACTAAAGGAATTTGAACAATTAGGTAGATTTCGCTTGGAATCTCATAGAACCTTGAGGAATCCGAGGGACCTTGGAAATTTAAGGGGATCTACACACAATCTGAGGAAATCTTGAGGACTTTGAGTGTGGCCAGTTGGAGTCAGGCACCATTCCGACTTCAAATTTTTGAACCAGAAAATACCCAGTAAAGAGAAATGTTTGCGGCGGCCTTGGCCGCCGCGATAAATTTCTTGTAAGAATTTAATTGTATGCAATTACAATTTCAAGGTGAGTTACAATTTCAAGGTCACATTTATGTTTATGCGAGAACATGTAAAGGTATATATCTTGAATATCCCGCCTTGCCCAACTATATAGATGAGATGACAACGTACATATATCTATATTTCCAGATGAAACTCTTGGAAAAAGGTTTCAAAATTGCCAAGATCTATAGAGTATTGTTACCTGCCCAAAAAAAAATAAATAAAAAATAAAATAAAAAAATCGCAAATTGTCAAAACTCAAAACAAAAAACTATGGCATATTATCAAACCTATAATCTCCTAACAAACCGAATAGCATGTCTTACATCACATGAGTGCAAATTGTGTTAAATACAATTACCATCAACTAATATTTTTCCAAACATATTAGAAATAAATTTAAAGGGAAAAAATACATTCAAACTACCTCCCCCTGTGTTTCTTAGCATGAAAGATTCTTTCTTAGCATGAAAGATTCTGCCATATCAAGGATGGGAAACATGTCCATTCATGAATCAAAGTGGATCCAAGTATGTGGCAATGCATGTGGTTCTTACAAGAGTTTCAAATTTTATTAACCAAAGCAGTTTTATAGAAAACTTTTCAATTACTTTCTGGCAATACAAAGTCAAACTCTAAACCACCGTACCTACCCAACTTTAAGAGAATAACACTGGCAACTAAGGCTTGACTTCTCCTTACTTTAGCATTGCCCAAACATTCCAGTTGCTTTTGTTTAAAGCAAAAATCGGAGAGGGTATGCAATCTATATGGATCATAATTTTAGTACTGGAAATGGAGAAAGGAAAAGGAAAATAAACATGCGGAATCAATCATATATTACTTTGCCATATGTAGTGACAATACCTATGCCCTTAGAAATTTGTGAAGGACTTGACAAAGCCCAAAGAAAAGCTTCTCATTACACATCAGTTCATCCTACGAAAAGGATCCAACATTTTCAGACCGAAGTAAAAATTGAAAACCATTTGCATAAGTACTTACAAACTGCTAAAACAGTTCACTTGAGGCAAACTGCGTTTTTCATCAAAAGATTCATGAGACTCCAAGCCATCCACCAATACCAATAAAAGAATAATAGCATTTGGGATTTCATAGAACAGGGAACGCCATGAGAAGCCTGTCTAATTGAATGATGTTATCTGGGTTTTTGTCAAGAGAGGAACAGGAAAATTTTGCAGCAAGTGTCTATTCAGTTCATGAAAAGCTCATGGTGATAATGAGAATAACATCAGATTGCCTTACAAAAGGAACCACCATAAGAGCAGGACAATACTAATCCAGATTGGAACTTTTCCATATCATCTACGTCTCTATATCCAATATCATCTGTTATCCCTGTTAATGGTTGCATTTTTCATCAACCATTAAAATGGACAATGCCCGCAATGCGATTTTAAATTTGCAAAGAAAAGTACTATCCCAATTTGTTGCTTGCATCCTACTCCAGTGGCCGGAGTAGGATGCTCAAATATATAACCGAACACATTATTGAAAAAGATAAGCTTTTGTGGGAGGTTGGAATGTCCAAGTTCAAATTCCCCAAACAATACAGGCTTGCGCAATATAACATGGGCATCATGTTGATGCTCCCTAACACAATCATGTGCATATTCAAGTTGGCCTTGCAAAGTGCGTATCCAATTAAACCATTTTGGATAAAAATGGGCTGAAGCGTAATCAATGTGGGGGCTTCTGTTGTGTCTAATGAAATCAATTCCAGGATGTGGATCCTCTCCAATCACTCTAAGTCGTGAATTAGCAATGTAGAAACCTTCTGCCCCATTAGAAAGCAAATGTTTGGCATCTATAGATTTTATAAAAGACGACATCTCATTGGTCCATGCCTCCAATGTATTCCCGGAAGTGTCATTATGACAGCGTGGTTCGTTCAAGTGTTCCCAAGAGAAAATAGAGGGCTCTTCGCTATATTTTATGCCAGTGAAACGATTGGTTCTATTTAAGATCATCTGTATATCATTCTTGAAGAAGGTCTTTGCCTTCTCATTCGTAAAGAACGTCTTCAAGTTTAGAGTCGACAGGTGTAGATGAGTTCATGGCCCATTGAACATACACAAGCTTGCCACCATAAGCTGGCCAATTGTTACCAAAAGGGATGAGAACCTTAAGACCAAGTCTTTTGGCCTCGAGATGACAAAATCAAGGCCTTCCATATTGGTATAGTTGTATTGATCGGGGCTTGTGCGCCGGGCATCCGATGCATTTTGTGCGGGAATATTATTCCGGCTATTGGTAGGAAATCGTTAAACCCTCGAGCTGCGTGCCGCGCTCAAAAGATGTTATCTCGGGCCAATTGTTTTGATGCAAGGCTCGTAGGGTAACCAAAAAGCATTGAATCCATGAACATAGTAGGGCGACCATTAAGAGTAAATTGAATGCCATTGACACGAACCCAATCATCGTACGGTGTGGAGGAGGATTAGAGGCGAGGGGAAGTGAGAGGGATGATGAAGCGATTGTGGTGCGAAGAAGAACTAAAGAAAAGGAAAGAAGAGGCGGCCGGGGAGAAACGGATATGGCGGCGGCTTGGCATAAAGATAAAGTAGCAACTAGATATATTGATAAGACAATTGTGCTCATGTTAAAAGAACCCATTATGTAACCATCATTCAATTAAATTGGGATTATGTCTATTCCAAAATCATTAGTATAAGCCTTTTATTGACCATTATATTGAATTAACCACACTTTTTGCGGAGTTCATTTTGGGGCTAGGAAGATGCATTTTATGTTGAAATGCAAAGGCATCAAATATTGATTAAAATGACCCATATTATGAAAAGAATGTTGGCAATATAAAAAGTAGGAAATTGCTTATTAATTATTGCAATCGCCTAGAGCGACAACGAAATCTAAACATTGAAATTGTAGTGTTTTACGAATAAATAACGTGAAAAGCAAGTTGCTACAAAACAGAGATTTTCATGGAGTCAAATGTGGCGTGGCCTTTTGTCGCATAAATAACGTATTATAGTGGAACATAAACTTTAAAACTAATCGAATCATCATGACGGTATTGCCGGCGGTCTTGAAATCTGTCGATCATGAACAAACCATGCTCTGGATTCCATATAAGATGGATTACAACATCAAAGGGATCGGGATAAAGCCGGGCCGGGATTCATAGCGACATCAAGCCGATCTGAAGTTCTATTTCTAGCTTCGCGCGGCACCTCTGAAGATGCATGGTTCATCTGGCGAGGTAATAGAATGTGCCATAATAACAAGCGAGAAAAGCGTAGATGGTTTGCCAATTTCATGCATACCTATTTATAGACACCTAAATTATTGGCCGGTATATACATACAAATTATTGCAAGTATAGCAAACCATACACATAATATAAAAGAACAATACATTACCTGGAGACCAATAATCTTTGATATAAGAACACAATATATATTGAAGAGGCCGGTGTAAAGTATATTTCATATTCAAAACTTTTTGGAAAGTGTATTTCTGTATACATATATATCAAAAAAGTTCCCTTTCTAGAAACGATCTTCTCTAGGTCCTGTCAATTTTCCACTGTCAGATTAAGTTCTGGGTTTATAGTGTTTGTATCTCTTGGCCGTTTTTTCTGTAGCTATTTAGGTGCAGAATCTTGAAGAAAGCGAAGCGAGGAAGTCATCTTTGTCAAAATCTTGGGGATGATAGGATGGTGGATTTATTGTAGTGATTGAAGCAACACTTCAAAGGCGTCATCATCAACTATAATGATGTCTTCCTTCTCACGAGCATGCCCAAGTCATCCATCATGTAAACTCAAGCATTTCTGAAATATTTTTTTTTTACACGTAGGATCGCCGGGTTATTGAATGACTTACTTACATTTGCTCACGATCCCAAGCGGATGCCCAATCTCTATGTAACTTCGGGAACTACCCTCAAAACTTCCTGTATATTTCTATTCTCCATCGGCGACCAAATTACTGCTTGAAATAAAGTGAAAGCTTGGTCTAACATCTCCCTTCCGGATCTGGCCGCGGATATACCCATTTAATTACTGTCTCAAATGGTTTTACTGTGCATACCATGATAAAGGGAATTGTGCTTTAGGTAACGTTTTCGAGCACTCCATTCAAATCGAACACGAAATTTTGGAGGAAGCTGGATTAGATGCGTAATAATAAAGCACACTTGTGAGATAAGGAAAAAGAAAATTGAAATCGCGCCTGGCGCGATTTTCAATTCTATTTGAAGAATTGAAATCGGCGCTGGCGCGATTTTTCATTTGAAGAACATACCTTTACGGTTCTGTTCATCATCATGATGATGAGCTTACTCTCATTTGTCTTGATTACGCGGAAGTGTCGACCACATCACTTAGTGTTTGAACTATGGTTGATACTTCATTACTCTTTATGCTAACTTTGACTCGAGCTTTCGAATCCAGCGTATCATCTAGGATTTTGTCTTCTTACGTTTGCGTTACCTACATCCACGCCGGTCGGTTTTCCAATGTGATTGGAATGATAGGCACACTTTCTCGACGCATAGTTAAAGGCTCTTTGCTTGTCGATATTCATCTTTATGTGCTCCATCTGCTTTCTCATTTGTTCATTCTGCGGCCAGTCTGCGGGTAATTCCGGACTTAAATTTGGAAGCTTTATTTTTGCACTACCTACTACTCCGGACCCCTAGGTGCCACCTCTAGCACTTTCTCGAAAGAAATATCAAAGGAAGTCCTTGGCTTGACCATCGAGACCACACTTTGGCATTTCATAGTTAGCTTGAGCTTCAGCATGACATAACCTCCAACATGAAACTCCCAACAACGTAGACTCTAAAAGGCAGAAAACTCGGAAAACTCAAAGGGCCAAAGAAAATCCGTACTTATTCAGCCTCCCTTATCGCGGCCGTCGGTAAGCTCATACTTGATTGGTGAATTAAGGGCGAGGTCGACCAGATTTTCTTCTTCCTCTTCCTCTTAGGTCCTCTTCAAAGTCCACATCCACATGCAGTCCCTTTCCCTTTGTCTTCAGCATTGGATTAACGACATAAAACATTTTTCAATAGGGGTTCATCTGGCCCGATGCTTTGCGAAACAATCTTCTCACCTTCTAGTTTCCCCTTGAGTCTTTCATATTACGTATCATCCATAATGGCTATCATAGGACCCCAGCACATGTGAGATCTTACTTTGATTACTAAACTCACTATCTTTGTTTTTCATCTATCGTTCTTTGCTTGCCTCATCACTTTAATGCATTCGAGATCATTTCGCGGCTGACTAGTGCATATCATTAGGAAATGTCGAGATTGGCAAAACTATCCCGCGATAGTATAATGCATCTCGGTCGTTAAAACCAGCGCATGTGTTGAAGAAGGTCTTGTAATCATCTTGTGTCCATCTCGTTACCACGGCTATCAAGAACAAATAGAGTGATGTCGGTTGGCCCTTCACCCGCGTCACGGTAAAGGCACTTATAACAGTGGACACCTTATAGAAAAAAGGACTCCTCTTAAATGCGTCTTCTTCACCAAAGCAACTTTTCTTTTTAGGTCAGATGCCACTTTTAGAACGTGTGAATACCCTTAAGAGTTGCCGCATTCTTAGCCTTTTCTTCACAAAATCTTTTGACCAAAGTACATATTTCTTAATGTCATCATTAGATCGTTTGTACTTTTGCATTAAACCTATCTCGATAACATGAAGTCTCTCGAGGCAACTGCGGTTCTTATGTAGCCTTTTTGGGACTTTCATATTTTTTATCCGATATCATGCATCTTGAAGATGTCAAGTGCTTCTTTGCTGAGGCGTTTTCTTGTAGATAACTTCCTTTTACGATGCATCTATCTAGAGCAGAGATTAATTCTACATCATCAAATCCTTGTGCCTTTCTCATTTTACATGATACCTATATAAAAATAGAGGCGTATCTTCTTGGAGAGAACATGCCATCGAATCTTGCAACTTCTTTTTTCGAATAGAAGTCCCAAATTAGTTCCACTTTTCCCATACGGGTCGTGGAAGAAAAAAACAATCTTGCGGGCATCCTTTGGCACGTTTGCTCTTACGGTACGGCAATGCATCCTTTTTCTTCTTTTTGATCTAGTGCCCCTTGGTCTTGTCACGTATTATGGTTTGGCCACGGTGTCCTTTCTAGTAATTTGAATTGGCACTCTTAGATTGCCCTTGTATGCGAGTCGGCATTGGTTTCCATATTGATCCATTGGTTCTGGCGATGCGCAAGCTGCTCCCACCTCTGGACTGCAAAATATGGGGCGTTAGATAAAAAAAATAGGCGGTAGAAAGTAACAATATAAAAAATCGTCGGTAGTTTTTGATTAACCCGATTTACAAAAGCGCTTTGGCGCGATTTTCTTCTTCATGATGCCGGTAGCGATTTCTTCATGATAAAGAATTAAGCGCCCGACGTTCTAAATCCGTCAACACAAATAACAACATAAAGCGCCCGGTGGCGTTTTTTACAATCACGTATTTACAAAAATGGCTGGCAGCGATCTCTTCATGTATGCCATATGAAGAAATCGCCCGGCCAGTTCCCCTATTGAAATCGTGATTAAGCCTTTGGCCTAGCGATTTAAAGCGCTATGTGTGGGAAAATAAAATACCT